>JAOXNR010003958.1:0-37104 GCA_028571225.1 Parsonsia alboflavescens
GATAGGGAATAGATTAGAAGATCTTTTGCACAGTAGATCAAGACGTCCAGATCCATTCCGCAGGACAAGATCTCCGCAAATCTTCAAACTAGGTATCGTTCTCGATCTCATCTATTTATGCGAGAGAAATTTTTTTGAAATCCTGGGACTCAGGATTCGTTTCCTAGTGGATTCGGGATCCGGTTCCCCTTCACTAACCAAGCTATAAGAAAGCTGGGACGGACCTTATATAATCCAAGAGGTCCATAAAGGAGGGAGCTATAAGCTCGCTGCTCTAGAAGGCAGACAACTCCTAAGACCTTGGAATATTTGCCATCTAAAGAAATTCTATGCCTAAGGCTTCTAATAACTTCTCAGACCTCACAGACTCGTTGAACAGCGAGGTGACCTCAGTGACCTCTTTAGCTTAGTTTGGGCAAGGCAGGAATAGAAGGTAAGGTTTTTAGAGCTTATTGAGATCTTATTTTATCTTGCTTGCCTTAGTTTCAAAAATAGCAAAGTCTGTTATGCAAATTCAAAGAACTAAATCAAATGCAAGATACTTAGGGAAAATAAAGGTGTTATAAATAAGAGGTCACAAACAAACCTCCGAAGAAAAATATCCAATTCAAAGCAGAAAAGTAAAGGGAACATTCAGTGTTGCAGATATGAAGGAAAAAATAGTGGGAGACCCTATTCTATTACAAGGCCTTCCCTATGTTGTTTCTCCGCTGCCGATGAATGAGTTGCTCAGGGAAGGGGACCAGCAGCATCTGGGTGATATAACCCTTCGTGGACCTCGGGGTCTGTCTTTAGGTCCCCATTGAGCTCTCGGAGCTTATCAACCATCTCCACATAGAGCCCATAGAGCTGGGGACGAAGGATGGCCTCCATATAATCTCAGAAGGCTGGCACTCTCTCGAGCTTGGCTAGAGACAGGTTACCCTCTTCATCACAAAGGGATTGGAAGATCCCCTAGGCAGGCCTCAAGCTTAAGAATGCTCTCCCTCTACTGACCATTGAGCTCGAGCAGCAGCCCATTCTTCAAGTTAGCATTTCCAAGGGCTAAGAACATAGTCTAATTCTCGATACGAGCCTCTGCAATTTCCTTCTTGCATTCTTGCAGAAGGTTTAATAATTCAGTGAAGTAGGCATTAGCCTCCTCAACAGTAGCCGTGAGCTCAACGACCTCCTTTGCCAGTTGGGCCTTCTCATCTTGGAGCTCAGTGATCAGGGTGGAGCGCTCCTAATCCTTCTTGTCTTTTTATTCTTGTGTCCTCAACTGCTCACCAAGAACGAAATGATTCTGCAACTAGAGAAAAAAGAGGTCAGTATTGAAGCTAAGTTAATACCGATTAGCTACAAAAATAAGAGAAAGATGGAAAAGACTTACTGCAGTGTGGAAAGAGGTAGTGAATGTGGCAAGCTACTGTTAGTGAATTGCCTGGATATTTCCTGGTCAACCGGTGGTACGCACCCGATCAAGAATAATTGGGAGTGTGGAGATCGGAAAAGAGAGTCTGAGGCTCCAATGTAAGGTCGGGGACCCACCTCGCGGTCCCCTTAGGAGCATGGGTGTCCATGGAAGCATTTCTTAGCCTCTTCAATGTGTTGGCGACCTCCACGGTCGCACAACCATGGAACTCCAGCCTCGACCTCAAGGTTGTCGGGGCCTTCCTTTTCCCGGAAGAGCTTGGAGGAGTCTTTTTTGTGGATTGAGAGGAGGGGGAGGATGAAGAGATTGTGATTTTTACAAGCCTCTCAAGGCTCGTTTAGCAGCGACCTCAACTCTCCTCTTCAGGTGGTCTGGACACTGTCAGCCACACTCACCTATTTTCCCGTAGCTTATGAAATGGGAATTTTTACAGGGGTGGCGACGGCAGCAGTTGCAGTGGAAGAAGCAACAGTTGCAATGGAAGGGCAGCAAAAGAGGCACCAGTGGTGCCCCCAACCCCACCAGTAGAGGCTTGTGGAGGAGCAGACTTCAGAATCCAAGATGTGGTCCTCATTGCTGTCAAAACAGAAGAAAAGATGTTGTAATGCACAAAAATAGTTAAGACAAGTAGAAAGAAAATACAGAAAAACAGCCTACCGGAGGGCAGGAATCCCCATAGCTCTCCTAGCCACGATGAGGTGGCGCGTTGTTGGACTCCCTAGTCCGACAGGGTGAAGGAAAGTGACGGGTCAGGTTGGTAAAGCACACCCGACCCTATTGTTTTCAAAATTGGTTAAGTCAATCGGTATGGCGCTGTGTCTTAGCTGCATGCTGTTTAAGTCAGGGAGCTATTTGAAGAAGGAATGGTTCAGATTCTAGTACTAATAAGGCTCATACCGGATCAAATTGTTTGGAAGTTTGGCAAAAAAGAAAATATTTTTCTAGTCCCTCACAAGGAACTAGAAAGTAGCAACCACCTTGTACAAAGGATTAAACTATAGGTATCCTAAGGAGGTGCTCTTCAGCGAAGAGGAGATGCCTGCCTTAAAGAAGCTCCTAAAGAAACTGGAACTCGAAAAAGATGGCAAGTTGCTATGAAAGAAGCTACTGCCAAATGGAGTTGGGGACAAGCTAGGCAATGGAAAAAATCTAGATGTTAGTGATGTCCAAGAACAGAGGGTGCAAGTAGGGTAGAAAAATACCTCCCTTAAGGCTGGTGACGTAAAGGACTATGTGACCAGTACACCGACTATATGGGCGCTCACCCTCTACAGCAACGACAATGTCACCCTTTTCCAGCCCCCTCTCCCCACTGATTTCAAAAATATCACTGGAGTCTAAGAAGGAAGACATTGAGAAGGCCTCTAACTCAGAGAGCCTATAAACTTTACTCCTCACAGAAAGAGCTCTTACAGAAACTGGGGGAGAGTGAAAGACCCCATTCTCTTGGTCAATAGGAGAAAGGGGGGTGCTACCTCTCCAGAGCGGAGAGAAGGAGTATTGGATGCAAAAGACATAGAGGGCGACACATAAGATATCTTAAATTTGGAAAATGGGAAGATAAAATTTTTAAAAGGAAAGGCAGAAGAGGGAAAAGAAGAACTCACTCTTTAAAATTTCCTTCGAGGATTTGGAAGGGCTTGTTCTGGGCACTGGTTCACCTGCCCGACAGGGAGAAAGAAGAAAGCTCGAGAAAGAAACAGAGTATATTGCAGAAAATTTGTGAGCAGAGAGTTCACAAAGCAAGAGGAAGAGTTTAGGTAAATCCTAAATCTTTAAAAGTCTCCTAATTTATATGAGATAAGGAGTCCTTTGGGTTGTTGGAAAGGAACCAGTATGCCACAAACCGAGGCAATTTCCAAAACTGAGGATGCACATCTAGTCCAAAAAAGAACCGATGCAGAGAAAACGGCATGATCCTTTAGAGATCGAGACTTTAAGATGGTAATTTAGGCGCCACGACCTTTGCGTTGGGCCTAAAGGGGATAACGATTGGTGAAATGAGCACGAACTGGACAAGTCAACTTAAACGGGCATGACCAGGACAGAGTCAACACAAATTGTCCCAAGGCCCCAAGCTTCAATACCTGAACGCCAGACTCACGAAGTTAATGAGGAAAGGTGGGCAGTGACTTGCTACCACCGATCTCCCAGGTGATTGACCTCCTAAATGAGCTCGAGAGAGGTCTCATTGGACCACGACTTTCTGATGTGATTTCTTTGAAATAGGTTTCATCCAAAAACACACCAACTTGAAGAATTATCCCAAGACTCACCTAGAGGTTCAAGTTCGTACAATGACCTATGATGTTTTTCAATCATCAACCATTGTCTTGATGTTGGTAGCTAAATGAAAACCCTAACCAAGGTGAAGAAAGCCCAAAAGTAGTTGTTCAAGAACCCTAAGAGATTCTAATGAAGGACACTCACGAAAGAACAAGCTTGATCCAAAAGGATTCTTGAATTTGATTAAATCATGTTTGTAGGAGGTTCATAAAAGACAAAATGAAGAGAGTATTTATAGTTCCAAACCCTAAAATAACCTAACATTTCGTGGATGGGGTTTAAAGACATGAATACCCTTAAAAAACTCTCAAAAACTGAACATTCGTTAGGTTGCCTGGAGGTCATCTGGTGCAAGATCCAACACCATCAAGCACCGGATGGCTACTGGACTGCACTCCATGCTATGTCTTCAGTTCAGTCTGGTGCTCGACATGCCATCAGATGGAGGGCCAGACAGCCACTGGTTGACGCAGAGCTGGTTGGGGATCAAGGTGGCTCGGATGCGGGGCAGGTGTCGGTTCGACAAGTTTCGACTTCACCATCAGCTCCACTACGTTCAGAAAGTTTGAAGAAGAAGACGTGAGCGGTTAAAACAACCATTGGTGCCAGGCACGTTTTTTGAGGCAATTGGAACGAGCTTGGATCGGGCTGAAAACTAACCGGGTGACCCGAAACGCCCAACGAACCAAAGTCACTGCTCTACTGTGATGTTTTGGGCAATTTTCTATTTTAGTGGCAATTGTGTAATTTTATAGTTTTTAGTGACAGTTTTGTATTTTACTGTTTTCTAGGGGTATTTTTGCAATTTCTTTATTATTCGTTTCCGATTAGGGTTAGGTTTTGTTTTGGCTTTAAGAATAGTTTTTGCTGGCTGTTTTTGATCAGTTTTGATGAATTGAAGTTTTAGTTTTTTTTTCGGATTACTCAATTTCCGAATTTTGTTCCATAATTTGGATCTTCACTCGATTCAATTTTTGTCTTCTTACTACTTGAGTGAAGTTTGATTAGAGGGAATTTTGAATCGGGTTCCTTTTGTTTTTCGTTTTCTTGTTTGCACGTTTCTGACAAGAACGAATCTTCAGATTTTGACTTCCGGCTACGTCAGTTGGTATCAGAGCCCAGATCCGCCATGGCAGGAAGTAATGTCGAACGGAACATTGCTATGTTAATCGAAGCAATGCAACAGGAGCGCGAAGAGTCTAGGCACGATAGGGAAGAATTGCGAAGGGAGATGCGGCTAGAGAGGGAGAGCCGAGAAAGCCAGATACAAGATCTGACACAGATGGTGCAGCGGCTGGCGACAGGCCGAGAACCAGAACAAGCCGAATTAGAAGGATTGCTGCAAGAGGGGGACGAAGATGTAGAGGACGATTTCGGGAGGCCGCAGCATGAACAGCCTAGGGTTCAGCCGAGGGGAATGAGGGGTGGCTACCAACCACCAAGAGACAACGAACGAGAACTAGTCGTTCCTCATTGGGATCTAGGGTTTAAGATGGAGGTCCCGGAATTTCAGGAGGGTTGTCGCCAGAAGAATTCTTAGATTGGATGAGCTCAGTGGATGAACTTTTTTCGTTAAAGGAGGTTCCAGTGGAAAAGAAGGTATCTTTGGTGGCGATGAGGTTCAAGGACAGGGCTGCCGCGTGGTGGCAATCTTTCCGATATCAAAGATACCTAGATGGGCTGCCAGTTTTGGACGATTGGGGAGAATTCAAGAGAGAGATGGCCAAGGAGTTTCTGCCTTTCAATTACCGGCAGACTATGTTCCAGAATCTTCAGAGCTTGACACAGGGTTCTCGGAGCGTTGAAGAATACACGCTTGAGTTTTACCGGATGGTGGCGAGGAACCAATTGCGCGAAACTCAGGCACAGCTCGTGGCTAGTTATCTCCATGGACTACGACCTGCTATTCAGGATGAGTTACAGGTCCATAAATTTACCACTATAACGGACGTGCAGACAAAGGCACAAGTTGTGGAGAAGAGTCTAGCACCGGGCTTGTGGCAGGAGTGTCAGATTTGGAAGAGGCTTCCCTCCTCCCCATGTTTCTCCAGCGAGTAGCTCTTCGTCGTCATGTGTGGGTAGTTCTTCTGCCCAAAATCAGTTCGGGTGTGGTAGAGCACAGTTCGGCGAAGGGACAGGTAATGTTCCGAATAAGTCTACCACAAATAATAAAGCTAATGTGAAGTGCCACAGGTGTCAGCAGCTAGGGCATTATGAGACTGAATGTCCGAGGCTAAGATCGCAACTACTGATTCAGGAGGGCACTGAAGATGAATCTAAAAAGTATGTTGGTGATGATGTGCAAGAAGAGGATGAGATATGTTACGTCTCACCCGAGGATATCCGAGGAGATAGTTTGGTTTTGAGGTGGATTTGCTTAGCACCCAAAGCCGATGAAGATTGGAAACTGAGAAGCATCTTCACAACTCGGTGCACAATTGACGGGAAGGTATGCCGTGTGATTATTGATACAGGGAGCTGTGAGAATGTAATCTCACAAACGGCAGTGTAGAAGCTGCAATCGAAGACAGAACCTCCTCTAGTGCCTTACCAGTTGGGGTGGTCAAATAATGATACCGAGGTTAGGGTTTCAGAGCGGTGCCAGGTGGAATTTTGGTTTGGACCGCAGTATTCCAGCGCTATCTACTATGATGTTGTCCCGATGGATGCCTCTCATTTACTACTCGGCAGGCCATATCAATACGACAATCATGTGACCTATGATGGGTTCACACACTGTTATACTATCAATCGAGGGCCAAAGAAAGTGGTACTTCAGCCCATGAGAGAAAGAATGGTTGATAGTAAGAAAACGATTATCTGCCTGCCACGGAAGGAGTTTGAAGAAGAGGTAACTGAAACCGAGCTTTGTTTTGCTTTAGTTGCGACTGACTTGTTGACAACAGACAACAGTGAGGCCGAGTTGGAGATTCCGGAACAAGTTCAAGAGTTGCTGACTGAATTTGCAGATTTGTTGCCAGATGAGTTACCGGCGGGTTTGCCTCCGTTAAGAGATATTTAGCACCAAATAGATCTAATGTCGGGTTCTATCCTTCTGAACAAGGTGCATTACCGAATGTCCCTACAGTAACATGAGGAGTTGAAGCGACAAGTGACGGAATTACTTGACAGAGGATTTATCCGGGAGAGCATCAGTCCCCGTGCGGTGCCTGCTTTGTTGGTACCAAAGAAGGATGGCACATAGAGGATGTGGGTGGACAGCCCAGCCATCAATCGAATTACGATAGAGTATCGGTTTCCGATTCCACGACTCGATGACATGTTGGACCAGCTCAGTGGGGCGACTATCTTTTCAAAGATAGACTTGAAAAGTGGCTACCATCAACTC
This sequence comes from Parsonsia alboflavescens, assembly GCA_028571225.1. Classification (NCBI taxonomy): domain Eukaryota; kingdom Viridiplantae; phylum Streptophyta; class Magnoliopsida; order Gentianales; family Apocynaceae; genus Parsonsia; species Parsonsia alboflavescens. The sequence continues at coordinate 7,050 of JAOXNR010003958.1, forward strand.
CGAATCAAACCAGGAGATGAGTGGAAGACGGCTTTCAAGACAAAGGATGGGCTCTTCGAGTGGCTGGTCATGCCCTTCGGACTCTCGAGCACATTCATGAGGGTCATGAATCAGGTACTACGTCCTTTCCTCAATGACTTTGTGGTAGTTAACTTTGATGACATACTTGTGTATAGTCGGGCGGAGGAAGAACATTTGCAGCACCTACAGTTAGTGTTCGCTACATTGCGAGATCACAGTTTATTTGCCAATCGGAAGAAATGCAGTTGGATGGTCGACCGAATTGTATTCTTGGGGTATGTGGTTTTGGCAAATGGGATTCAGCCGGATGATGCTAAAGTTCGGACACTCCGTGAATGGCCGGTACCAAAGAGCACGACTGAAGTTCGGTCTTTTCACGGATTAGCAAGTTTCTATCGTCGATTTATCTGGGATTTCAGTGTGTTGATGGCACCCCTAACCGATCTTTACAACGCCAAGGTGTTTGAATGGACAGAGGTGACTCAAGAAGCATTTGATGTGATAAAAGAAAAGCTGACGAGTGCCCTTGTACTTGCCCCACTGAAGTTTGATAAGGTATTCGAGGGGATTTTGATGCTTCGAAGGTGGGAATAGGAGAGGTTCTGAGCCAGGAGGGACGGCTAGAAGCATATTTCAGAGAAAAACTAGGAGGGCCGAAGTTGAACTACTCAACTTATGATGTCAAGTTCTATGCCATAGTCCGAGCACTTCAACATTGGCGGCATTATTTGATACAGCGGGAGTTTGTGCTGTACTCTGACCACCAGGCTTTGAAGTTTCTTCAGGGACAGCATCGACTTAGTGACAGGCATGCCAAGTGAGTATCAGCGCTACAGGAGTTCACATTCGCCTTAAAGCACAAGTCAGGAGTGGCAAATAAGGTGGCCGATGCATTGAGTAGACGACGGGCTTTGCTTAACATGATACGGGTTGTCACCTTGGGCTTTGAGGGGTTGAAAGAATTGCTATAGGAAGATGCAGACTTTGGTCCTATTGTGAAAGCAGTGGAGCAATAGGAACAGTTTGATTATGTGCTTCATGATGGCCATCTTTTCCTAGGTAACTGCTTATGTATTCCTAACACATCGTTGAGATTGCTGATTGTTCAGGAATTGCACTCGCAAGGGCACTTCGGCAAAGACAAGACATCCGGCTTGATCAAGGAGAAATTTTTTTGGCCGGGAATTGACAAGAGTGCCCAGGATTTCGTTAAGCGATGCCGAATTTGTCAGGTGTCGAAAGGAGGGGGCACTAATCAGGGTCTGTATACACCATTACCCATTCTGGAAGAGCCATGGACGAATGTGTCAATGAATTTCGTATTGATTTTGCCGAGAACGCTGAAGGGGTTTGACAGGATCATGGTCGTGGTGGATAGGTTCAGCAAGATGGCGATTTTCATTGCTTGCAGGAATTCTGTGGATGCGAGCAAAATTTCCGACTTGTATTTTGGGGATGTTGTGCGACGGTTTGGATTACCACGGAGTATCCTATCTAATCGGGACACGAAGTTCATGAGCCATTTTTGGCGAGAGCTTTGGAAATGCATGGAGACGACTCTAAAGTTTAGCAGTCCATACCATCCACAGACAGATGGATAGACGGAAGTGGTGAATCGTACCTTGGGGAACATGTTGCGTATGCAAGTCAAATCTTTCCGGACTTGGGATTCTGTACCTGCAAAGATTGAGTTTGAATTCAATTGCTCCGTGAACAGGTGTACCAAGTTTTCCCCTTTTCAGATTGTTTTGGGCGAAATCCGAGGGGTCCGCTCGACCTTGCTATTCCTGATCATGGTTCGGCTCCAAGGAAGGTGGAGGATCGTCTGGTTGATCTACAGTCTATTCATGCGACTGTCAAAGCGAACTTGGAGGCATCTTACTCCCAGTACAAGTAGCATGCGGATCAGTCTAGGCGAGATGTCCAGTTTGAGGTAGGTGATCTGGTTTGGGTTTCTCTGTCCAAGGAACGACACATATTGGTGAATATCATAAGCTCAAGGACCGGAAGGTTGGTCCATGTCAAATCTTGGAGAAACTTGGCATTAATGCTTACCGAACGAGTTCAGCATCTCTAATGTGTTTAATGTGCAGCATCTCTAATGTGTTTAATGTGCAGCATCTCATGGCTTTCCATGGTGATAATTCGAGCTTGAGGACAAGCTCCACCCTGGAGGGGGAGTCTGACATAGAGCTGGTTGGGGATCAAGGTGGCTTGAATGTAGGGTAGGTGTCGGTTCAGCAAGTTTTGGGTCCACCATCAGCTCCACGACATTCAGAACGTTTGAAGAAGAAGACGTGAGCTGTTAAAACACCAAGTTGGTGCCGGGCACGTTTTCCGAGGCCACTGGAACGAGGTCGGATCGGGCTGAAAACTGACTGGGTGATCCGGAACGGCCCAACGAACCAAAGTCACTGCTTTGCTATGATGTAAGGCGTTTTTCGGCCATCCAGAATCGTTTGGATGGAATTTTGGGCAATTTTCTGTTTTTAGTGGCAATTTCATAATTTTACAGTTCTTCGTAACAGTTTTGTATTTTACCGTTTTCTAGGGGTATTTTTGCAATTTCTTTATTATTCGTTTCCGATTAGGGTTAGGTTTTTGTTTTGGCTTTAAGAATTGTTTTGCTGGCCGTTTTTGAGCAATTTTTGATGAATTGAAGTTTTCGTTTTTTCGAATTACACAATTTCCGAATTTTGTTCCATAATTTGGATCTTCGCTTGATTCAATTTTCGTCTTCTAACTACTTGCGTGAAGTTTGTTTAGAGGGAATTTTGAATCGGGTTCCTTTTGTTTTTTTCATTTTCTTGTTTGCATGTTTCTGACAAGAACGAATCTTCAGATTTTGACTTCCGGCTGCATCACCATCCCAGTAAAAAATTAGTCAGTCAATTTTTGTTTTTTTTTTTTTGGTTTCCGAAAAACTTTTCCCAAATCATGATGTGAGGAAGGAGGGGGGAAAAAAACTTTTTAAAAGTGCTTTTTACAAAAGTAATTTTTTCTTAAGTTAAGTTAAGAAGAAGAAGAAGTAGAATTTATTATTATTATTATTTTTATGAAAGTTGGAGAGTTAAGTGCTTTCTTTTAAAGTTACTTTTTGTAACATAAAAAATAAGTCAAATTTGTTATTATTATTCTTTTAGAAAAGGTCATTTTTTAAATATTGTGAATAGTATAATACCATAATTGTCCTTCCTTTGACCATTGAAAAAAAAAAATTACAGAAGCTAACTTGGTTTGAAATTTCTTATTTCGGGCTAAAAGAACCTACTTTACTAGTAGAGAATAGATTGAGGATCTAAAAAATAGAAAACAAAGATTGAGGACTCACGTTAAAACTCAAAAATTGTTTAGGGATGAAATATAAGAATTTGCCTATATTTAATATGAAGACAATATTAAGTAAATCTTTTTTTTTTTTTTCTCTTTTTGTTGTAAATATTCTCAGTTGTATTCATTAGCATCATCAATAACATAATTACAAAATAAAGGGTGTTGGTTCTTGATGTTGCGGGCACCTGCAAGGAAGTAGTCAGTGAATTGCAGGTGTGGTCCCGTAACTCCTCCGATGCTCTAGTCAATGTAGGATGAGTAAATGATGCGGGAAGAAAATAAGGGTATTAAATGTTGCGTACCTAGGATAGTTGGCATTAACTCCTTATATAGATGTGGAACTATGTAGGTTAATCCATAATGTCTCGATGTGAGATATGCGATGAACAGTGTCAGCGTTCCATGTCAGAACGAGCTATTTTTGAGTTTAGATTTCTCCTTCATTACTAAGTGTCTTAGCTCATGTAATATATCAGATTAAAGTTGTCAATAAGTAGATTAAGCTTAGTGTCTAGTTGTCATTAACTATCAAGATATCATGATAGAAAATGTGGTCAAAATAGTGACATTGGTGTATGGTATACACCATATGCCCATTCAAGAAAAAATAAAAAGCTCATTTGTTTATTGCCAATATGGCGTATGTTTAGTTCCGAGAAGCTTATTCTGCTTGCAGCTATGTTTTGGTCTCAGAACAGCCGGATTGTTTTAGGAACTGAAACGATTTGATATCTTGATGTGATGGTTGCTGGTAGTTGTTTCAATTAATATGGCCACATATGCATCTAGGATTGTCTTGGCGCTCGTGCAACTTCAAAAGGCATGGTTCTTTGGTTTTTTAAGTTAAAATTTGTCTTTGACTATTCTTTTTTTACCTTTGCCTTTACAAGTTTTTGAACTCTTTTCTTTCTCTCTCTTCTGCTGTACTCGTCATAGCAGTAGCGAAACTCCAATTCGCATTGAGTGCTTGATTAATTTCTGTATTTCTTAGTCTTGAATCTTGAAGTGGGATTCCCCGAGAAATGCTTAGTTACTTTTAGAGACCTTGATCTTTAATTATAATTCTCGGGTATCTTCAAGTAATTGTCATTCGTTTATTCTTTGTTTAAGTATATTTGTTTATTGCATTAGGTCTATTTTAATTCTTGTTCTTCTTTGATCTTTCAATTTTATCAGATATCTTGAACTCTGGTTACATTTACTTGACCTTTGAATTATTCTTGGATTCCATCTGCAATTTATCATTATTTGTAATCATTAAAATCGACTAGAAGGACGGGGTGGGGAGGCATGGGTGAAAAAAAAATGAAAGAAAGAAGGAGAAAGGATAAAAAAAAGAAAAGAAGGGAAAACAAATGGAAAAGAGAAATTGAAGGAAAAAACAAAAAACCGTTAATATGAAAGTTGGAGAGTTAAGTGCTTTTTTTAAAAGCTACTTTTTGTATCTTAAAAAATAAGTCAAGTTTATTATTATTTTAGAAAAGGTCATTTTTTAATTATTTTGAATAGTGCAATACCATACTTGTCCTTCTTCTGACCATTGAAAAAAAATTACAGAAGCTGACTTGGTTGGAAATTTCTTATTTCTAGCTAAGAGGACCTATTGTACTAGTAGAAAATAGATTGATGATCTAAAAAATTGAAAGCAAAGATTAAGGACCTACGTTAAAACTCGAAAATTGTTTAGGGATGAAATATAATAATTTGAGTATATTTAATATGAAGACAATATTTAGTACTCCCTACATCTGGAAATAAATGTCCCATATTTCATTTTGGGTTATCCGAAAATGAATGTCTCATTTCCAAAACTAGTAAAAAATTTATTAAGAAAATTGACAATGCAATGGGTTAATAAACTAAGTCAAACTTTTTTTTTTAAATGCATGCAAGTCAAACTGTAACATTTAATTCCGAACGGAGGGAATATATCTTTTTTTTTTTCCTGTAAAGATTCTCAGTTGTATTAATTTGCATCATCAATAACATAATTACAAAAAAAAAAAGCTCCTTGGTTCTCCTCACAATAATTAAGAGCGAGGGATTTATAAGGGGATGGAAACGACACAAAAAAGAACTTGTTTGAAGCTCAATGTGCTAATGTGCAAAAAAATTAACTTTTCTAGGTACATGTTGGAGTTTGTAGGAAGGAAGATTGATGGATATCAAGGAACAACCTTGGAATTGAAGGACCATAGAAACTATCATATGAAGAAAACAGAAGATTCAAGTTACTTTGCTTCAAATATATGGTTCTATACTTCAAGGGCAACCATAAAAATGAAGCTACAAGAGGGAACTCAAAGGTTGGAGTGAGGAGATGCAAGATGAAGAGATTGATGTGCAATTACAAGAAATTATACTTTAAGTTTAAGATTGATGCTTCAAGGAAGAAGAAGTTCTTGTTAGCTTTGAAAGTATCCTTGGAGGGTCATGCGAATAACTTTGAAGATTACAAGCTTGAAAGGAAGCGTAAGTATAAAAATTTATATTTCAAGTTCAAGTTTGAAGAAAGGATCAAGAAGGCTGGTGAAACCTATCTTGATACAACTACAATCATGTCATTTCAATCCAAGGAGATTGTATCAAAGAAGGGTGAAAAAAGGAAGCAAAAAGTCCAAGGAGTGGAAAAAAGAAAGTAGGTGTTTGGTGCGTTGTCCAGTCCCCCATCCGGTGCCTAATTACCCACTTTAGTCCCTTAACTTTTGTTTTTCTGTTTTGGTCCCTGAACTTTCAATTTTGGTCCTAATTTGATTTTAACCCTATTTTGGACTGTTTGGCTTTATTTTTATTGACTTTTCTTTGTCTTTTGAACTATTTTAAAGCATTATTAATATCCTTTGACCATTGTAAGACTTGGATTAGGGCTTCTTACATTAGGACCATTAATGTCCTTTGACCATTGAGTCGTTTTGTAAAGTGATCAAGAGTTGGGCCAAGATAAAGAGCAAAATTAAAGCTTTGATTTATTTTATTTTTGTTATAGTATTTTTTATTTTTAATTAATTTTAAAAACTGAAAATTAAATTTTTGTACAATTAAAAAAAATTGAGATAAGAAAGTATTTGGATCAGTTTATCAATTACATTTTCTTCCATTTATTTATAATATGTAGCTTAAAATTACTTTTCAATTTCAAAATCCAAATCCAAATTAAATTGTAGATTTCTTCTAAGCCATAAAAATTGGATAGACTAAAAATAATTTTTTTCAATTCGAATTATACAGTTAAAAAATAAAATTAATAAACAGTATTTTAAATATGTCTAGTAAAGTGACTAAAATCAAATTAACGAATTTTTTTTTCTTGTTACTTTGCTGTGTCCGGGCCAGTTCTCAGGCACCTTAACTATTCTGTTAGGTTCTGCAACTCACAAAGGCTAGAGTTTGCAGTAAGTTTGAGTCGAAACCGTGATCGGCAATATGCAAGCTACACCTTCGAACCACTCGACTACATCCTTGGATGCCAAAACATTAAAATCTTAAAATTATTTAATCTAATAGTACCCAAGGAAAAGCTTTACTAGAATCCATGAATCTGAGGTGTGCTGTTGAAAATCATAATCACATTTGGAGTAATAAGGTTGGTACAACGTTTTTTAACAGAAAAGTTTTTATGACTTCTTGTTTGATCATGAAATTTAGATACGTTCTCTAAATTTATTATTTAAGAAATTGCTCTGGATCAAGAAATGAGTTTTGATATATTTCTGAGAAAAAGATGGAATCTGATTTGAGAATTTTATATTGTTTAACATTATTCCCTCAGTGAACATTTTTATTCTCATTCATTCATTCTTTTCGTTCTTTCTATTCTTCTAGGTTCTTTTCAAGTGAAGCTTGAGATGTTGGCTAGCCTTGAGGCAGGAGAGTATTCTTTCGAGGGATCTTTGGGTGTTGGGTAGTGTGAATATTGTAAGGTTCCTCAGAAGTTTTAGTAAGTCGTATGATAAGCATGAATTCCGTATCCCTATATTAATCCAATATGAGAATCAGATTCTTGTAATTGAATTTTTAGGTCACAGTTTTGAGTAAGACAAGTTTTTAATTTTCACAAATTCTAAAACCCTTGTTTGTTAGGTTAGCTTAATGCGCAGAGTGTGACACTCTGAGTTCCAGAGCATTACACCAAAAATTGAAAATAATAAATAGAATTGAAAAAAGTACTGACAGAACTGTATCAGTAAAAAAAAATCTATCAAAAAGGATTATGTCCGTAAAAAATTAAATCATAAAAATAATAGATTCTTGGTCCATAATATTTCATCAAAAAACTGTCAGAAAACCTTTTTTGACAGAAATTTCAATCTAAAACACCTATTTGTAATGACGACGTCTTTCATCAAAACCATACTATTTTTGATGGATTCTTTTATATCTTGACGGATTTTTAGTTAAAAAAATCTGACTAAATTCTAGTATGGTTCATGTATACATGAAGAGAATAGTGAGGTAAACTAATATATATTATGTATCTATATATATATATGTATATCTTTTTTATATGGACAATGAAATAAGTTTGCAAAGTTTATAGGATCGATTTCAACTATATGAAACTCTAATAATAATTAAATAGATTCAAACTTGTAACCTTTCATTATAAATTTACGCGTTAACCATTGCGACAATGTTACTTTTGATGTTCAATATTGAGTTATGACATTTATCCATAGAGTATATTAATTATGAATAAAATTTGATGATTTAAAACAATTCTTATAAAATATATATTTATAATTAAATATTCAAAAATAATTTATCTAATAAGTAAAAAGTATAATAAAAATTAACAACAAAAAGAATAATTATATAATTTATAAATAAATAATCATTTACATCCCTTTTCAAGCAGGCACGACAGGAGCCTGATTTCAAAATTGAAAGCCCTCATTCCTACAAAGGAGAATTTGCGTTCTTCTTTTCTAAAGAGGAAATAGATCATCTCTCAATCCCATTTAAGCTTCAATTGGTAGGGAAATTTTCGTTTGGAAAACCATCGCTGGAGACAATAAGGAAAGAAATTCAGACTATTGGATTAAGAGGAGCTTGCACAATTGGTCTAATTGATGCTCGTCAAGTTTTGATCCGTTTAAGCCATGACGAAGATTACTACAGATTGTGGATTAAGGGAGTATTTACTTTGCACGGCATCCCAATGAGGATTCGTAAATGGTCACCACAGTTTCATGTCAAAGAGGAGCCCTCAATTGTTCCAGCTTGGATTTCCTTTCCTGACTTACCTTTCCATCTCTACCAAATGGAAGTTCTCTACTTCTTCGCCTCTGTGATCTGCAGACCGTTGAAGATCGACACACCGACTGCAAGAATATCTTGCAACAGAATTGCAAGAGTTTGTGTGGAACTTGACTTAATGAAAACACATCCAAAAAGACTCTGGATTAATCAAGATGATTGTGGCTTTTGGAAGCACATCAATTATGAACATTCTACACATTATTGTAGCTTCTGCCGAAAGATTGGTCATACACAAGAGGATTGTCATGTTAAGAACCCTAATTTGAAATCAATGAAAGAGAAGGAAAAAAAATCCAGGAAAGCCTGTTGATAGACAACCAAGAACATCACAAATTTGAGAACCACTGGTGAAGAACTTAACGGTATGGAAAATAAAGATGATGCGGCTAATAAACCTATTTCATTGTCACAGGATCCTAATCTAAGGAATTTAGCAGAAACAATAAACCCTAAGGAGAAGGGGAAACAACAGTTAGGCAAAGATGGTCAGGAGATTCCAGCAAAGAGTCCTAGATTGCTGGATTTGCCGTTTGTGGGGAATCAGTACGCATTTTATAGATCAACATTTCCACCTCTTTGGAGGAGATTAGACAGAGTTCTAGTTAATGATATATGGCAGAATTATTTTCAATGCACCGTAGTTGAACATGTTCAGAAGTTCCATTCGGATCACTTTGTTTACTTGTTAACTTCACACAGCAGTCAGTTAATAATGGAGTAAGATTATTTAGATTCCAATCCATGTGGATATGGCATCACAATTTTTGAGATATGGTTTCTAATTCTTGGCAGCAAAAGGTAGAGGGGGATGGTATGTGGATTATGGCTGTTAAATTACAGAGGTTAAAACAAGATTTTAAAATTTGGAGTAAGGACTGTTTTGGCAATGTGTTTTCAAATGTGCATCAGGCAGAAAATGTTGTATCTATTGCAGAAGAGGAGTATATGACCGAATTTTCAGAGGAGAAATGGGAGAGGTCGCATAAAGCCCAAGCAAATCTTGCTTAACATTTAAAGAATGAGGAGATAAATTGGAGGCAAAAATCAAGAATCAAGTGGCTAAAGGACGGTGAAGGTAACATAGCATATTTTTCTAGCTTTTGGCATAATTGAAGGTCCAGAATGCACATTCAGCAAATACGGATAGAAGATGGACAATGGCTCACCGATTTGCCTGAGATTGAAAAGGAAGCCGAGAGGTTTTTTTGTTGCTTTACTTGCAGCTGACCAGGGCTATCTCCAGGATCCTAAGAAATTCACCAAATATATTACATCAGGAATTTCTAATGCTACAAATCAGCAACTCCGAATTCTTCCAGATCTTGAAGAGGTAAAGGCTGCAATCTTCTCATTGGATTCGGATAGTGCTCCCGGGGTTGATGGTTTTACAGGCATATTCTTTACCACATTTTGGGATTTAATTAAACATGACATGTTGCAAGCAGTGTGAGACTTTTGGGCTGCTCTGTGGATGCCACAACAATTTACCTCCACACAAATAATTCTGATTCCAAAGGTGTATAATCCAGAGACATTTGCAATTGCAATTTTTCATCTAAGGTAATTAGGAAGGTAATTTCTACCAGATTGACCAAATTACTTCCTTATTTGGTTTGCTTAAATCAAGGGGGTTTATTCCGGCAAGAAATATAGCTGATAACATTTTACTTGCTTCTGATTTGGTTCATTCTCTAATAAGAAATGTATAGGGGTAATAGGATTATGAAATTGGATATGCTAAAAGCTTTTGATAAAGTGAGCTGGTCTTATTTGTTGGAGGTTTTGATGAAATTTGGTTTTGATGATCATTTCCTCTATTTCATACTTAATTGTTTAACTTTTAATAAGTTCGTAACAATTAATGGGAAGGAGTGTGGTTATTTCTCTTCAAGTAGGGAAGTTAGACAAGGGGATCTGCTATGTCCTACACTATTCATTTTAGCTGCAAAAGTCCTTTCCCGAGGCTTGAACAAACTATTGTATGACGGAGTAATTGGTGATTTTGTTCCTAATAGAATTGGTTTTCCTGTTTCACATTTGAGCTTTGCTAATGACATAATAATTTTTACTTGGGGCTTAAAGAAGGGTTTGGTTAACCTATTGGATTTTGTTGGGTTTTATCAAGATTGCTCCGGCAACGCAACAATTTTAGCAATGTCTTTGCATAGACAGAAAATGCTTAAAGGGATCACTGGTTGTGTTATTAGGAAGCCTCCCCTTGTTTATTTGGGCTGTCCAATTTTCCCCAGTAGAATGAAGATTTCCTATTTTGAAGCTCTTGTTAACAAAATTAATGCTAGAATTAATGGATGGCAAAGGAAGCATCTTTCACCAGGAGGTCTACTTATTTTGATAAAACATGTTCTATCAGCTATGTCCACTTATTGTCTTGCTGTCTTGAGCCCTCCGCAACAAGTGATATTAAAATTGGAATCTCTTTTTGCTCACTTCTTCTGGGGCAACTTGGACTTTGGTTACAATAGGCATTAATGTTCTTGGAAGCAAATTTGTTTGCCTTATGAAACAGGTGGTCTGAATGTTACTCCCCTATCTAATTTTGTTCAAGCTTATAGCATGAAATTGTAATGGAAATTTCATACTTTGAATTCCTACTGTCTGATCATCTTAAATTGAACTATGGTTTCAAGTGGGAAAAGCCTTATTCTAGGATGGTTCTAGTTTTTGGAAGGGGTGTGAATCAATTGCAGAGGCAGCGAAGCCCATTATTGCTGTCAAATTAGGCCAAGGGAACTTCTTTTGGCATGAGGATTGGCTGGTTGATGGAAGGCTTGCAGATAAAATCAATTTTGAAATTCCTGCTGATGTTACAGTTAATAAGCTCATTTTTCTAGGACAATGGCGAGAAGATGAGGTAAAGAAATTGATTCCATCTGAATTGTGGACTTTTGTTCCTTCTTTTCCATTGGAGGGGGAGAACTCAATGGATTCTTATCTTTGGAAACAACCATCTAATGGTTTAAGTTATCTGATTATTTGGCATATTTGGCAAAGAAGGAATCGGCTGCATTAGATCTCCATATTCATTATTTTCATGCTAAAATTCCCTTTTCTTGGTCGATCTTCATGTGGCATCTGTCATGGAAATTTTTGGCAACAGATGGCATATGAACATATATGGGCTTCAGTCTTGCATCCAGATGTCACTGTAAGTGTGCCTCTAAAATGTTAGATCAATTGTTTTGTTCCTGCAAGATAGCTATGGAAGTTTAGATTCATTTTTCTCATGTGTTCGATCTCACTAGTGGTATACATAATTCTCTGCATGACCGAATACATAGCTAGACTTCCTAGGAGAAAAGATTGGGAATTATTTCTAAAATCATCCCTTTTTTGATTTGCCATGAGATTTGGACTGCACAATGTCCTTTTGTCTATGCTGATGAGTCGAGTAACAGTGGTGTCATCATTCATAAGATTAATTGGCAGCTGTTCTATATTCAAAAAGTTCATAAGTTTCCCGTTTCAGATAATATTCGATTGTAGTTTCTATTAGGTAGTTGATGCAAATGCTAGTGGTATCCTAGGGATTGAGACTCGAATGATAGCAACAAACAAAAGAATTCTGATAGCTCAAACTTTGGTTAATCAATCAAACTTTCAATCGTCCAAACAGGCATAGAATGGATGTTGGAAGTGGGTCTGGCTCGTCCACTAGCTCTGAGTCTGTAGTGGATTGATTTCCATCCACTGAGGAGTAAGGTTCTTTGTGTCCCCTCTTTTGATTTAGCTATTTTTAATAAATGGGTAGGGGTCTGCCAAACCCCCCACCATCTTTGGCAGATTTCATTAAAAAAAAAATTCATTTACTACAAAATTATTTTATCTTGACTAAAATTTTAAAAATTACCTAAAAATGTTGAATTTTGTAGCTAATGACTTTATCGTTAACTGAGAAGTGATATGAATATTTGATAGTTGAAAGTAATCACATTACTTACAAATATCAATTTTGCACCTAAAAGTATATCTGTTAACTTTGTGTGTTTTTCATCTCTAAAATATATTAATTCAAGAATTAAATGAAGTTTTTTTTTTTTTCATAGCTTAAAGTTGACATTTAATTAAGATTCTATTTCATGGAAAAATGTGCATATGTTTGACAATGAAGTATATTTTTTGTCATAAAAAGACGACATACGCAACGAAAAATAATTCATAGCCAACAAATTATACTTGATTGCCAACTTTGTTGTTGTGCTTACTATGAAGAACTCTTGAAATTAAGACAATATTATATGGAAAATTTGAATCACCATTGCCTTAGAATAAAAAAACTATCAACATAGAAGTTTAGGAACTGCCCCTATTAGCATCTCGCATCCTAATTCATGCACGTGAACTTTAATTAAAATATATCGAATAGAAAACCAAAAGAGACAACTCCTCTACACACTAAGCAGTAAGCTCCACTCCTTAATTACTGCATTAATTCAATTATTCAATTCTCCATTGATTAGATTTGACCAACAATTGGCTAATCTAATAATCTTAGCTTAATTTGGTTAGCCATCACAATTTTACATAATTATTTAATAAGTTGTCCAAAGGACAGACTACCTTGTGATAGATAATTCTTTAAATTTCATATAATTAAATTTCATGTAATTTTAAGCTAAGATAACAACATACAATTGTTCATTATACCTAACTAAGGTCTGTCGCACCTATTGTATGCAGTGCATGCTTGATGATTTGGGTCAATATCAGAAATGCAATTTACATAACTATCAGTGCATGCCGTTATTGTCTTGGTTCCCAAATCCTCTCATGCTCCCTCTGTCAGGCACTTTAGGCCCATCTCTTGTTGCAATGTCGTCTACAAGGCCATCTCGAAGATTCATGTAAACTAGATTGCACCACTTTTGGAGTTACTCAATGATGATAGCCGAGCTACTTTGTAAGGGGAGATGCATCATGGAGAATATTTACCTTGCCCAAGAATTGGTTTTCCAATACAATAGGAAGAGGACTTCTCCTAAATGCACACTTAAGGTGTACTTGAGGAAAGCATATGATTCTATCTCAAGAGACTTCTTGAGGAATGCTCTTGTAGGATTGGACTTTCTGCCGGATTTCAATCCTTCGATAATGGAATGTGTTTCCTCTACCTCATTCTCCATACAAGTCAATGGTTCTCTTTGTGGCTTCTTTAAATGGAAAAGGGAACGTCTATCACCTTAATTTTTTGTCATTTGCTTGGAATACTTGGCTAGGCTTCTCAAGAAGGCCACATCCGCCTCAGAGTTCAACTGCCATCCAAAGTGTGGGGCTCTTTCCATATTTCACCTACCCTATGAGGATGATCTTCTCCTTTCGCTAGAGGGGATCTCTCTTCGATCAAGATTCTTGAGGATTCCTTGAGGAGTTTGGAAGGGTGTCGAGGTTGGAGGCTAACGCTCTACAGTCTAATCATGGACTACACGAGATTCTCTCTGGGCATTCCTTTGGTTGGGGCAAGACTTAAGGTGGCTCATTACAAGGAGTTATTGGAAAGTATCTTGGGAAAAATTTCATTGTGGAAGGGTCTCACTCTTTCATATGTCGGGAGGGTGGAAGTTATCAAGAGTGTGCTTCAAGGGACCACATGTTTTGGCTTGGCATCTTGCCTATGCCAAGTACCATCATTGATCACATATCCTTGGCTTGCAGGTCCTTTCTTTGGAATAATGGAAGACCGTGTGTAGCTTGGCGTGACACTTATCATCCTAAGGAGGAAGGGGGCCTTGGATTTAGAAACCTCAAGGCGTGGAATCACTCACTCTTGGTGAAGACCGTGTGGAATATTCATGCCAAGACGGATACCTTATTGATCAAATGGGTGCATCATCACTACCTTTGGCAATCATCCATTTGGGGAGTTGTGAAGTAGAAAGATGACTCGGCATTATGGAAGTGTTTCTTGGAGATTCATGATATGATCTTGGCAAAACAGGGGTCCCTGGATTTAGCCACATCTCAACTTCATAGCTTTGTTGTGGGCACCAAGATTAATAGGGATGGCATATGACTACTTCCGACCTCATAAAAGCAAGGTAGTACGGAGCTTGATCGTATGGAAGAGATGGATTCCCCCAAGTTTTCCTTCATCACTTGGCTTGCGGTCCATGTTAAGCTTTCTACCTTGTATAGAATTCCGTTTTTACATCTAGCCTATACATGCAAATTGTACGATGGGCAGGATAAGTAGCACATGTACCCTTTTTTTTCTTATCCTTTCACTCGAGCTATGTGGGACAATATACAGATATGGATGGAAGTAACTAAGAGTATGTCTACCCTAGCTTCTAGCATCAAGTGGATCAAGGAGGCAAGAGGTATGACTTGGAGACCGAAGCTTTGACGGATAGCTCTTATGGCCGTTGTCTATTTTCTATGGAAGGCTAGGAACTATTTGATTTTTGAGGGCATAAAGCCTAATATTATATCTACTTGCTTTCAGATCAAAACACAAGTATACAGGGTAATTTATGCCTTATATCCTCATGTCTTGATCCCAATTGATATGGGCAGTTCGTTCTAGCTATCCATTGTATAAAGGCCCCTTGGGTATACCCAAGTACTTTGTACATTTTGATCTTCATATATACAAATTTACATTTAGATCATAAGGAAAAAAAAAAAAAACACAAGAATCGGTCAATGTTTTGGCCTTGTTGAATGCGAAATTTAAACTTGGGAATCGGCCTATGTTTTGGCCTTGTGTTAATAAGGATTTTAAACTCAAGAATCGGCCTATGCTTTGACATTGTGTGAATAAGGAATTTAAACTCAAGAATTGACCAAAGTATCAACCTCGTGTGAAAAATTTAAACTCAGGAATCGGCCAATGTTTCGGCCTTGTGTGAATAAGGAATTTAAACTTAGGAATCTGCCTATGTTTCGGCCTTGTGTGAATAAGGAATTTAAACTTAGGAATCAGCCTATGTTGAGTCGTTCTGTGAATGAGGAATTTAAATTCAGGAATCGACCAATGCTTTGGCCTTGTGTGAAGAATTTAAACTCAGGAATCGGCCAATGTTTCGACCTGGTGTTATTATGGCCTTTAAACTGAATGTTTTGGCCCAACGTGATTGTGGCCAAACTTAGCTATCGGCCAATGTTTTGGCCTTGTGTTAAACTAAGGTATTAGCCAATGTTTTGGCCTTGTGTTATTATGGCCTTCAAACTCATTGTTCGGCCGTGTGTGTTTGTGCCTTTAAACTCAGTGTTTCCAATGTACAAATAGTTCACGAAAACAGGCTAAACAAAAGAAAAATGGAAATTTGTGAAAACTATCTAGTTTTCTGTATTATGACAAAATAGTCAGAAATATTCAAAATTCAACAACCAAACCTAATCTGAAAATAACTAGATTAATATAGCCTAACCCTAATCGAAAATAAAAATAATAAAATTACGAAAATAACCCTGAACATAAAAAAGGCCTAAAAGTCCATCTAAACGATCCTAGATGGCCCAAAATTGCCTCAGTGACTGGCAAAGTAATGTGTTTTGTCCATTGGAAAATTTCCAATCGATCAGCCAAATTTAAGCCCATTCCGAGCTCAGGCCATTTGATTTCTACTAGTGCTTTTGGCCCTGCATCATCCTCCCCAGCTAGGAAAGGATTCATCCTTGAGTTTGAGTCGTCCTCATCCTCACCAACTGCGTCAACTGCCATATCATCCTCTTCCTCTGATTGGTAAGGTTACAAATCAATAACATTAAAAGTACCTGACATATTGTACCTGTGTGATTGTGGCCAAACTCAGCTATCAACCAACTTTGGATCCGGCCCACTCAGGATTCACCCTATGTTTCGGTCCTGTATGTATTGCATTAGTTGGCCAATAGGTGGAATCAGTTCTTGTCTGTTCTATGCAAGAATGTGGGTTGCAGATACTCGATCATCATGCTTGCTTCTCTGTCTTTGTTTCTCTCTTTCTTCAAACTCTTCAAAACCCATATTTGTTTAAGCACTTCGATATTGGTTTTATGAACTGATGAGTCGGAAGATTCTGGATTACTGGATGAATTTTCAAAACGTTCTGATGTTAATTCCATTGTAGACTTGGAGATTTCCATGATCATCCATGGGTGGTTAGCTGTATGTGAGATTCGTGTGAGATGAGAGATTTGGGTAAGGAATGGTGGGTGCCAAATGATGTAGTTGGAACTTTGCTGACTTGATCACTGTGTGAGCCATCCAAGAACCCTGCACGGAGTAGAAGTCTCATGGGATCGAGGAAAAGTGTGATGCTAAAAGATAGGAAGAGAGAGAAAGAGAGATACATGTTATATTGATCATGGATCCTTTTATAGACAATCATATAGAGAGTCTTTTGTATTTAATCCGATGTGGGATTGATGCATGACTCTTCATTGTATAAAATAAATATGTATTAAATATAATTAGTGTATTACTAAATTAACAATCAAATCGAAATGGAAACAACAAGCTTTAAATTAATTAAAGAGACTTCGTCAGTGAATGCATTAATATGGATATGGTTGTTTTTCATGGGGAGAAAGTAAACTGTGGGGCGACATCTAACATGGGTGAAGGGTCATTAGCTGGCACAATAATTACTGAAAACATGGCAACTAAAGTGGAGGATCCCATTCGTGACATGTTGATCAATGCATTCGAGATAACAGGGGATTATGTTTCTTGTGAAAACAATGACTTGAATGTAGCAAAAAATAAGACTACGAATGAGAATCCATAGCCTAACGAAGTACCAAATATGCCAAAGAATTTTATGAGTTTTTGAAAGATGGGGAGATTCCATTATTTTATGGTTGTTTGAAATTCACCAAGCTGTCTTTCCTTGTGAAGATATACCATATAGAATGTTTGAATAGTATAAGTAACAAGGCAATGTCAATGATGCTTGAGTTGATCACCGAGAAATTTGATTTTGCCAAGATTCTGAAATCATCCTATGAGGCAAAAAAGGTCATGAAGAAGCTTGGTCTTTATTATACCAAGATTGACATGTGTCTGAATGACTGCATGTTGTATTGGGGTCCTGATAAGGGAGGGAGAAATGCAAGGTGTGCAACTCTTCGAGGTAGAAAAAGAAAGGAGATTGAATGGAGTAGCAAAATAAAAAAAATTAAAAAAACATCAAAGAAGGTGTCTGCTAAGATTATGAGATACCTTCATTTGATTCCACGGTTGAAGAGATTGTTCATGTCTTCAAAAGCTTTGTAAGGTATGAGAGGGCATGCAGAGGATGAAAACAGTGATGGGATGATGAGGAATCCTAGGTAAAGTGAGGCATGGAAGGAATTTGATCATAGCATCCAAATTTTGTCGCTGATCCCAGGAACGTTAGACTTGGACTTACCACGAATAGATTTAATCCATTTGGGAACATGAGTAAAAGCTACAGCATGTGGCCGAGGTTCTAATGCCTTATAATGTACGACCATGGAAATGTATGAAGAAGACAAACTTCTTGCTTTCTACCCTAATTCTAGGTCCAAGAATGATTGGGAATGATATTGATGTCTGTTGTAGCAACTTGTTGCAGAGCTTAAAACCTTGTGGGAAGATGGTTTTGACACATTTGATAGCACAACTAATAAAGTATTCAAGATGCTGGAAGAGCTGCTGTGGACTATTAGTGACTTTCCCGGATTAGGAACATTGTCTAGATAGAATACATACACCGATTATGCTTGTCCATCTTGTAACTTTGATATTGAACCACTCCGTCTTCCTCATAGTAGAAAATAGTGTTTCATGTATCGTTGTTGGTTAGATTGAGGACATAGATTCAGACTACTACGGGGACAATTTAATGATCAATCCGAGTTAAAGGAACCTCTTAAGATGTGGACAATTTTATTATAACAAGTTCAGATGTGGACATTGTTTTTGGCAAAAGTTGGAAGAGATCTCGAGGTGGTTTAGAAGGTAACCAGTGGAGAAAAAGAAGCATCTTTTTCTACCTTCAGTATTGGAAACATAATTTGATTTGTCATAAACTTGATGTGATGCATATAGAAAAGAATGTGCATTACAACATATTGTTTACACTATCGAATGATGCAAAGAAAAATCAAGGACCACTTGAAGGCACGAAGAGATATGCAAACTTTAGTTATGAGAAGACCTTTGTGGCCAAATGACAAGGTTAAATGTCCCACGGCTTTATATTCCATGACACGAGGTGAGAGATCATTGATGTTGGGAACCTTGAAAGATATATTAGTCCAAGATGGATATTCAAGCAACATATCACGGTGTATTGATGTTGATAGTGGTAAGGTTCATGGTTTAAAAAGCCATGACTCACACATTCTCATGCTACAATTGTTGCCTTTGGCAATTAGGAATGCACTACCTCGCAGGGTTTTTGTTGTTTTGATCGACTTGTGCTCCTACTTCAAACAACTTTGCTCGAAAGTTGTGAATTCAAGGGAATTATAGTTATTGGAAGAAAGGATTAAGCAAACACTGTGTTATATGGAGATGTTGTTCCCTCCAACATTTTTCACAGTTGTGATACATTTTCTAGTACATCTTGTAGAAGACTTAAGACTTGCAGGACAAGTCTATTACCGTTAGATGTATCTCATTGAAAGATATTTAATTATAGTTAGGATGATTTCAGGTACTATCTTAATTACATTCTTTTAAATTTAACTTTTAATTTGTTTTTAGGTTCTTAGGAGATTTAAAAGCCTATGTGAGGAATAGAGCATATCCAGACGGATCAATTGCAGAGGCGCGGCTAGCCGAAGAGATTGTGACATTTTTCTTGAGATATCTTGACAAGGAGATTCAGAAAAGATTTAATAATTCTTGTCGTGTAAACTACAATTCAATTGAAAATAATACATTCCTCGGTTCTGATTTGTTTCCATTAATGGAAAACCTTTTGGAGCAGAACAATTGATCAGTTTAAGTCCCAATGAATTGTTACAAACTCACCGGCATGTTTTGATCAATTGTTCTATCATTCAACCATTCGTAGATTAAGTTAATTTGTTAATTTGAAAATAGCATACATACTTGTTTTAAGATACTAATTTAATTTGAGTTATCGCTATTAACTTGCTTATTGCTATTGATACACCAGAAAATATAGAACAATAACAAAAAGGAGGTTGAGGGATAGGAGTCAATCACTTAGTCAACTGGAGAAAGAAGTACAACATGGTTTTGTTGATTGGTTTCATAGACGTGTAAGTGTCATTCAATTTAAGAATACTCTCCTCCGTGCTATATTGACATACTTGACCCCTCTTGTTTTGTTTCATTATTTGTAGATTGCAATAATGCCTGCAAATAAAAAATCAGAGGACTTAATTGCACTTTCGAGAGGGCCGATGGTCCAAGCGAAACTGTTTAGTGCTTATAATGTAAATGGATATAAATTCCAAACACTTGAACGAGATGCTAAATTAAAAACACAAAACAGTGGGGTGTTCGCAAATTTGGGAACTAAGAGCTATTCTAGTTCTAATGACCCAAGATCGAGGGAAGGAGTGGTGCCATATAATGGGAAGATGGTAGAAATAATTGAATTCAATTATTATGGTAGCTTTTGGATGCCACTTTTCAGGTATCGATGGGAGAATACCACGAATCCTAGATTCTTGAGGAAAGACACGATTGGATTTACCTTGAGTCCACACCAAGGACCACGAGGATGATGAGCCTACATTCGAGCAGCAGGGGCTCAACTAGTTTATTATGTTGTTGATAAGAAACACCATAAATGGAGTGTCCCAGTTCACTTTAAACCAAGGGACTTTTTTGACATGGGCAGAACGAGGGGTTCACATTTACGAGGCGTATCTCCAGGCTTAAGATATTTCCCAAATATAGAGCCTAATGAAGTTTCGGAATTAGAATTGTGTAGGAATGACTTGGATGTAGCATTATTTATCTTTTGTTTGGATGTTTATTTTTTGTTTGCATTGTTTTTTTCAATTTTAATTCTAGTTTTTTAATTAAATGTTATGTTCCTTATTAAATATTCATAACCTCTATATGTTTTCTAACATTGTTTTTTGATATTCTTTAAAATGTGCAGTGCACCATGTCATCACCTGAACGAGAAATGGAGGATGCCAAGGGATTAAGGCCCGCTGGACCAGCACAGAAGAGGCCATAGAAGGTTGGATGGCACATGGAGCTTATTGGTGAGATAATCTAAAACACAACTATTGTTTACTCCATTAAAATGTTTAATGACACAAATGGATTCAAATTCCCTAACTTCTTGTTTCCTTGTTATTTGTTAGATGTTGATGGCAATAGACAGCCTGTACAGTTGAAGGCTGGTGGTGAAGATTGTTGTTGTTAGATTCAAGGGACGTACCTAGCGAGCAATGATGCAGATAGTGTGCTTGGACTCACCTTGGGTACATTTGTTAGAGACACGAAGCTGTTTCGCATATTCTATAAAGATTGGCCCCATGTTCCGATGACAATGAAGTTAGATTCCTTTGGTGCACCGATCAAGGTACCAAATCAATTCAAAACTACTTTTATATGTTAAAGTAGCTAAAATATCAAGTTATTTGAATGTTGTTTAATGTTGTTATGTATACTTGATGTTTTACTGGTTAGGGTTACTTTGATGGCTATTGTTGAAAAACTTTCTTACTTGATGAAGTTGTTGTATGCTTTCATTTGAATGTTGTAAAGTATTACACAAGATTTCATATGCAAATGTTATTGGTTGAGTTCTCTAAATATGATTTGAATGTTATTTAACGTTGTTATGTATACTTGATGTTTCTTTGGTTGAGGTTACTTTGATGGCTTATTGTTGAAAAACTTTCTTATTTGTCTTCTTGTTGAAAAACTTGTTTATTAATTAATGTGTGGTTACTTTGTTTTAACAAATGATACTTTCTGTTTCGAATGCAAGGTTCTATTTTGAAACAGAAGATGCAGTTGCCTTCGATATGTCATGATGAACATTAACAAGAAATGCAAGGATAACAGATCTAGATTATTTCAGAAGAATTATGATATCACCAGAACCAGAGAAGAAAATAGGCCACCCAAGGGGATTGATAAGGATCATTGGATAGTCTTTGTTGATTACAGGCAGGATGAAAGGATAGTTGTAAGAAAACTGTTTCTTTTGTTATGTTGATGATATATGATGTTGTTTTTATTATATATATTATCAGTATTAGATATTAAGATAACTGTGTTTGTATTATAAGAAATGGCAAGAATAAATACTAAAATCGAAAGAAGAAGACAATCAATCACACCATCGAAAGAAGAAATAATAGACTTTTTAGATCATTGCTGAATGGAAATATGTACTTTATTGTAACTCATTTATTCTAATTTTTCACATCTACAGAAGAGTGTCGAGGAGATAGAGCACGAGGATCCTAGATCGATCCCTGTGTCACTAACTGGCTCCTTTGCATAGGTGATGGGCCTGGAGCATCCTAGATGGATGAGGATGATACGCTTATGTGCCACTCAAACATCTGTGCTTGGCTAATCATTTAGGTATTCTGGTTCCCACCAGACTCAGATATCTAGTGTTGTAGTGCAGTTTTTGAGGAGAAGACTCTAGAAATCAGCACAGGAAAGAAGGTCTTAGACAAGTCTTGGGGACGATTGCTGCACAAATGAATATAGGCTTGCCACCAGATCAAGTAGCTATGCTAAGAGGCGGTCAGATATATATAAATAAATATATATATATGTGTGCATGTGTGTGTGTGCTTGCGCATGCTAATTCATAGTTTAATATTTTTATTTCATTGAAGAATAGATTTTTAGACTTGATAATTGTTTTTTGCAGTAGTCATCTCAGGCCTCCGATCACGCTAACTCGGATGACAGGCACATTGATGACTTCCTTTCACCAGACCAGCCTTAGGATATTATCTATGATGGAGTTTAAGTACGGAATACTTTGGTTAAGATTTGTGGATTATACAATCATTGATTTTATGTTTTTGTTGAAGTCTATTTGCTACTTATTTATATATAGGCCTTTCTATTATGTCAATTCACTACAACAAAACTTATAATTAATTACGAATTTTTTTATCTCTGAATAATATTTCGTATCCTATTGCATCTTTTGATGATGAAAAATATACTTCATCTCCAAACATATGCACATTTTGCAATGAAATAGAATCATAACTAAATATTAACTTCAAGCTATGAAACAAAGAAAATCATCATTAAATGTTCTGGCTAATACATTTTGGTGACGAAAATGTAGACTTTGTAGTTAATAGATGTATTTTTAAGTACAAAAGTTGATATTTGTAAGTAATGTGATTGGTTTCAGTGACGAAATATTCATTTCGTAGTTAATGATAATTTAGTTGGTTACAAAATTCAATATTTATTGGTAATTCGAAAACATTTAACTACGAAAAAGTTAGTTTTGTACTAAATGATTGTTTATATTATTTTATTATTTTACAATAAGTTTTTATTACATTATTTGTAATTATTAAATAATTTTATTTAATATTTAAACTATGACTATAGGTTTAATGTGACTTTTTTATCATCAAACTTCATTCAAAATATACTTTAAACATAAAATATCTTAATATTTAAATCAAAAGTAATTTGGTACAATGATTGAGAAGGTAAGCTAAAAATGAAAGGTTACAAATTTAAATCTATTTGATTACAATATTTAATTATTATTAAAGTGGTAATGGAGATCGATTGAAGTGGTTCAAAGTTATCTAAGGAAAGACATAAAAAGATGGCCAAAGTTAAAATTATTTTATTTATTTCTTTTTTTTCAAAAAATAAAAATGAGAAATTAGCTACAAAAAAAAATTGTGGAACAAGTATATTATTGGCTACCATATTTCAATTTCGTAACCAAATACTTTTAGCAACTCATTTTAAGTGACGAAACTGGCTATAAAATTTTTTCGCCTACAGAAGATAATGCCTTCTAAATTTCATTATTTATTTACATATAATTTCGTAGACGATAGCTCTAATTCTCGTGGTGACTATTGTTGTTTATCTACTTTGTTGTTGTGCATATATATAAATAAATAAATATATATATATATATATATATTAATTAGGTGATATTTGATAGACTTCTATTGGATGAATTGGTTGTATGCATGTTTATATATAAACAGGGAAATAAATCTAAAAATATTGAAAAAAAAAATTATACATTTAAAATGTCAAAAAATATAGCGACGGCTCAAACTGTCGTTATAATTAAATTTTCCATTAAAAATTGAGGAAAAATAAAAAAGAAACCCTAAATATAACGGCGGTTGAAACCTGGACCCTAAACCTCACAAATCCTAAATCCTAGCATTTGCGGCGGTTTGGAACCCCTGCTATATTTAGTTTTTTTTTTTTTTTTTTTTAAATTAATGATTTATGACATGACACTACTAAAAAATGATTCGAAAAATATAGCTGTCTAATGTCTGTCCAATTATTCTCTATGATGGGTCGGTGCCTTGGATAACTTAGCGGCGGTGTTTCCATGGGATTGGTCAAAATTGCCGCTAATCGATGTTGTGATCCCTTATTTTGTTGCAATTCATAAACTGTAGCAAGTGTGTCTAGTGACGGTACGAACCATCGCTAATTCCCAACTTAAACCCTATAATAATATTTAAATCCTATTACTTAAAGTATGATTTAAATCCTAAATATAATATTTCATAGAAAAATCTATAATAATTTATTATTTTGCACCATTGTATAATACTTTACCCGAGTATTTTAATTTTAAAACATATTATAGTTATAGCTTATTATTATTATTATTTTTAGTAGATAGACAATGGTGGAGTCATTATAATATTATTATTTTACTTTCTTAATATAAAGTACAATATATTTTTATTTATAAAAAGAAAAAAGCCAGGACATTATAAAATATTAAGTATTAAGGTACACTGAATAATTAAATTCAATTATATAATGACAGTATACACTACATTATATAATAATAATAAATCATTGTAAAGTACAGTGATAGTTTAATAATAATAATTTTTATTTAAGTTACAATTTATTTTATTTAGAATTTAATAATAATAATAATTTACATTTAACTTAAAATAATAATAACATTGTTTATTTAATTTAAAATTTAATAAATCAATTTTTATTTAATTTCAAGTTTAATAATAAAAATTTTAATTTTAATTTAAAATTTTATAATAATAATAATTTATTAATAATAATGTGCCGACCTTCCATATGTTATCCCGAAATTTCATATATTATCACGACCTTCTATAGATTATCCCGACCTTTAGTGATATTTATAATAATAATAATAATGAAATTATAATTGCCGATATTCCACAGATTATCCCAACCTTCAGTGATATTTAAAATTTTATAATAATAATAATAATGATTGACCTTTCATATATTATACTGTCCTTCCATATATTATACCGATCTTTCACAATTTCAACCCAAAAAGTCTAATGCCCACCTTCCCGAGTCATTTATCCCACAAATATGCCTCCAAATAGGTTTAACATTCCTCAATAATAATATAAAAAAAGAAAGTTTAACATTCCTCAATTATCAAAAAAAAAGAAAGAAAGAAAGGGTACAAACCAAAGTATATGACAATTTAAATTTCCAATTCAAAAGGCAAAAACAAGAAGATGACACAAATGATGCAAGGGGAACAATCACAGCACAACCATTTGCATAATCATGGAGATAAAAAAAATTTTAAATGACGCAAAAGGAACTCACCTGTAGCTGAGGAGGTGACGGTCTAACTTTTTCTTTTTCGCAGTGGTCTAGCTTCTTCTTCTTCTACAACGGCAAGCTAGCGGTTATCAATTTCCACGGCACCGGTGAGCTTGAACAAATAGGGTTCCATGTTGAGGGAAGGTTGTTTGAATGAGGGTTTGGGGAAGGTAGGGTGAATGCGTTCCCAAGAAACCCATTGGGATTCTTATTGGATTTGGGGAAAGTCAACTGAATGAGGGCAAATAAGTCATTTCCATTTCGTCAGCGGTTCACTTTTCTCAAATTAGATGTTAGTACCAATTTGGATACGCAGTAAAATTCACTAATTGAAATCGAGCATAATTGAAATATTTTGAGAAATCGAGTATAATTGAAATACTATATTCAATTTTGAATATTTTTGAGAATTTCGTCGCTTTAGAAGGAGCGGACAAAGCAGATGGGGAATGATCCGGACCTACTCGAGCTTTGATACTCCCACTGAAATGTAATTTTATGGAAATTATACACTTTATTTGGATATTTCTTTTGCTATTATATACTTGCACTTTGTTATTAAATGTTCTACTTAATTTGAGATAAAAATTAAAGCTTTGATTTATTTTATTTTTATTCTAATATTTTAAATTTTTATTTAATTTTAAAAATTGAAAATCCAATTTTTGTACAACTTAAAAAAAAAATTGACACGAGAAAGTATTTAGACAAGTTTATCAATAACATTTTCTACCATTTATTTTATAATATTTAGCATAAAATTACTTTTCAATTTCAAAATCCAAATTCAAATTAAATTTTAAATTTCTTCTAATCCATAAAAATAGGACTGACTAAAAATAAATTTTTTCAATTCAAATTATACAGTTAAAAAATAAAACTAATAAACACCATTTTAAATATCTCTAGTAAAGTGATTAAAATCAAATTAACCAAAAAGTTTTTTATGTAGTTATGTCCGGGCTAGTTTGCACCTCGACTATTCTATTAGGATTTGTAACTCACAAAGGCTAGAGTTTTTAGTAAGATCGAGTCGAACCCACAATCTATTATATGCAAGCTACACCTCCGAACCACTCGACCACACCTTTGGATGCCAAAAGATTAAAATCTTAAAATATGATTTTGTGCCATTAATAAAAAAAAAAAAAAAGAAAGAAAAATAAGAAACGTATATTAGTATAATGAGGAGAAGGAATTATTAGATTTTTGGCTTTGCATTTGCTGCTCATCATTTTATGATCTTCTGGTGGGTTTTGCTTCAACATCTTTCTGATCAGGTCCGAGCACTGCCCAAGGCATGCATATATATATATAAATATATGCAGAATATATTTATGTATATTTATATTATACAATCAAATTCAAATGGAAACAACACGCTATAAATTAATTCAAGAGACTTCGACCGTCAACGCATTAATGTGGAGATGGTTGTTTTTCGTGAGCGAAGGAAATTAACAATTACATAAGTCTCTCTTGACTTCGAGACGCCCTATAAGGTCCTTACTTTTTGGGCAGAATTATGAGAAGTTTGGATCTTACACGCCTGTTGAGATCTCACGTGAGTTGGGTTTTGTTGGCTTTGTCAAATGATCAGTACAAACCCAAGACATCTTTTCCAATAACCAAACTTGGTCTTTACTAGCAACACATATCAACGCTCTCCAAAGACTAAATGTAAGAATTTATAGCAAAGAATTAGCAGCTACAAGAAGAATTTATTGCGAGAGATGCAACCGAGGCTTATCCTAGTGAAGAAAAGTATGCACCAAGACACACAAGTGCCAACATCTACCATTCTTTGTGATTGAAGACAAACATGTTGTTGATCCAAAACTTGAACAAAACCCTGAGGACCCATGTTCAAATGAGGAAGTACGGTCGATATCATTCCATTACTAGAAAAATGTTATTCAGAAACGGAAAAAATCCACATAGGTCAGTTGTTACTTGAAAGGGAAAAATCTATTTCTACAAGTTAAAATGATGTAATAAACATGGACGAAAAAGGCTAAATGAAAGAAAAACTGGACATTTGTGAAAACTATCAAGTTTTCAATTCAACGACAAAAGTTAGAAATTATCACATTTTTAAAAGCTATCTGTAACTAAGACAGAACGAGATATTTATAACCTAAAATCTACCCTAAACCTAATTGGAAATAAAAACATCAAAATTATGAAAATAACCCTAAATATAAAAAACCCTAAAAGCCCATCAAAACAATCCCGAATGGCCCAAAACTATCTCAGTCCATGGCAAAGCATGGGTTTGGTCCATTGGGCCGTTTCCAATTGACCAGTCAAATTTGAGCCTGTTCTAAGCTCGGACCTTGCATCATTCTAACCGGTTAGGAAAAGATTCGCCCTCAAATCTGACTTGTCCTCACCAGCTGCGTTTCTACTAGTACTAAAGGCCCAAAAGAACTTTGGTTAAAAAAAAAAAACTCCTAATTGGGCTAATAAAAAAAACTTAAGGACCAAAATTAGGAATTTTAAAAAAAAACTGAGGCCTATCTTGCAAATAGGAGAAATCCTAATTAGGGTTTCATTTCTTCATCTTCTTTAACAAGACAACCCCAGCCTGCAATAGCCACCAGCCACCTAGGCATCACTGCCGTACTGAGCTGTGCCTCGAGGCAGTGCTACTCCCTGCCAGCGGCCACCAGGAAGTCTGCTGGCGCTGCTAAACCAGTCTGGATCTGCTACTCATTGGATTGCAGTGCAGATGCTTGACTGAATCTCTTCTGCCAATCTAGCGATCTGTCGGATTTGCTCACCAGTTCATTGCATTGTCATCTGCAATCTGGTCGATCTACATAATTCCACCGCAGCAGAGATGAAGCTGCTCTCAGACCAGAGATGAAGTTGTTGTTGCCTGGCCACATTGATGAGAGCCCGGTATGGGGGGCCTCCGTTCAGTCGCTTGGGTTGAGCAATCTTCTGCCTCTGATTCTGCCTGAGCTCCAGATTTGCCCCAAGGGCTGCTGTGACTTGACTGAGGCTGCCCTTCTGAGCTGTAGCCTAACCAGCTGCATCTCGGCGAGAGGTGGCCTAGGCAGGCTGTTCCGTCTATGGTAAGGTGATCTTTCGGCGATCATGGATTGACCCACAAAATCGTGAATCTCAATTTTCATACCGAAGTTCTGGGAAGCAGATTGTCTGCCAGGTCGTTCTGCTCGATTACGCCCCTGGTTCAAAATCCCAAAGGGATTGACGTCTTCCCTCTCATCATCGGATTCAATCTCTAATTCCGCCCCCTCCTTAGTCTGAACGTCCAACCTAGCCTACTCTAGTTGCAGTTCTAAGTCTTGGATCTGCCTTCTCTGTTCTTCGTTTTCGTTTTCCATATCACACAGGTGCAATAAATAGGGATGAAAAAGGCTAAACAAAAGAAAAATTGGACATTTGTGAAAACTATCATGTTTTCAATTCAACGACAAAAGTCGAAAATTATCACATTTTTAAAAGCCGTTTGTGACTAAGACAAAACGAGATATTTATAACCTAAAATCTACCCTAAACCTAATTGGAAATAAAGACAACAAAATTACCAAAATAATCCTAAATATAAAAAAATCCCGAAAGCCCATCAAAACAATCGCGGATGGCCCAAAACTATTTCAGTCCATGGCAAACCTTGGGTTTGGTCCATTTAGCCATTTCAAATTGACCAGTCAAATTTGAGCCCGTTCCGAGCTCGCGCCTTGCATCACAAAGTTTATATTTCTAAATATGAATTCATTATATATATATATATATATATATATATATATATATTTATATAATGTTGATTGCAGGGCTTGAAACCCTAACTTCAACCTTGTCACTCATGTTTATTTTTTATTTTTTTGCGGGGTGGGTAAGAGGGAGGGAGCACCTGCTCGAACTCGGGACCTCTGGCAGTGGATAACAAGCGAGTTTGCCATTAGGGCAAGCCCCACTCAGTTATGCCACTCATGTTTAGCCAACTTATCTACATCAAATCTTAGTAATTTATTTGTATTCTAAAATACATAATATTTCAATAATTGTTTTCCACACAACAAAAAATAAGTTTTTAAGATGAATAATTGAAATGTTTAAACCAATATTTTAATAATTATTTATTGATAATTTAAAAAATAATGTGTGCTAGGATTTATATAAACTAAAATATTAATTTTCAATTAATTAATACACAAGCTTGAGAAGGAAAAAAAAGAGCCAAATATATAATTATAGATTTTTTTAAGATGGGAAGGATATAAGAAAAAAAAGGGTCAAAATTTTTGTTGAAAGTTTTATGTATTTTTGTTTAAAAGTGTACTGAGATGATATAAATTGTTGGTTCTTTTTCTTTCAAAATGGGTATTATAGCAGATCCCCACCCAAATGATATAAATTGTTGTTGATTGGGTGGGGCAAAATCCTCAATTTAATTCCATGATATTTTTGTTTTGATCGTGGATGTTCACATCTTATTTTTATCATTGAAGGTATCATATTTTTTTTCGGCAACCAACATGCTCCATGGACCCTAAAAATGAATCTTTCAGATCAATTTCACCAAAAAAGGTTTTTTTTTTTTTTTCAGATTTCACCGAACAACATTATGCACCCAAAGAATTATTTTGTTTTTTTTTTATTGAAAATCTCATTTCCCTTATCTTAAACTCATACCTATCTTCTTTGCAAACCAAACCCCCTAATCCTGATTCTCTCCATTCA
>JAOXNR010003977.1:0-37100 GCA_028571225.1 Parsonsia alboflavescens
AATGTCTTAATTCTTAAAATAAATAAATTTTCAATATAAATCTCGTTAATTTTCTCCTTATAATAATATAAGGGACTTTTAGCTTATAATAATGAATCATGTTCACACAACGTAAACTCTGCATATAATTAATTTTAACTTAAATTATTAATCATTCCGTTCAAATTTAAAACTTTCTATTTTTATTTTGAAAATTAAATGTCTTATTTTTTAAAATAAATAAATTTTCAATATAAGTCTCATTAACTTAAATTAGAATAGTAAAATAGTAGAATATTCCAATTTTCCTTTTTAAAATAATAAATTAGAATATATAGGTGTGGCAAAGTTTTATAAAAAATAAAATGACATCTTCCAACCTTTTGTTTCAAGCACTAACAAAAAAAAAATCTTCCAACCATTTTCGATTGCAATGTAATTAGTTTTTTTCCAATCATTATAATCTCAATTATCATATTATGGCCAGTTGTTTCGATTGCAATTACCATTTTTGATAAAAACACTCATTGAAATTCATCATCTTATTGGCACCGAATAATTCTATAGAGGGCCATATCGAGCACACCAACCATAATTTTTTTGGTTTTTATAATGGTCCCCATGATCCATATTTATTTATAAATAATTGATCACTATCTACGAGTAAATTTCTAAGGACATGATTGATGTTTATCCTAAAAATTTTAATAACGATCAAGGTCATTAAAATCAGAAATTTTGAAGAAGGTACTCACCAATTTTCTTTCTCCAAAATTACTCTTTCATCCATTTTCAACAAAAACATTTAACGAAACCTCTCATGTTTTTGTCTATTGACCTCTTATTGGGATATTTCGATCTACAAAATTAGTATTTTTTTTTTTTAACGAAATAATCTCAAAGATTTAATGTTCACGTATTTTTTTCTACTTAATTTTCTTACCTAGAGATTTAATTTCTTTGAATTCTTCAACTTATAATTAGGGACAAAGAGAGGATTATTTATTAAGTTTAATGCCCTTTCACATCGAACAACTCATGTTACCAAAGGAATCCAATGGTTGTTTTGTGTGAATATAACAAAGTCGCTAGACTTTGCGAAATCTAATTTAGTTGGTTAGCTTAATATTGGTACACATGATCCATTTTCATTTATAAATAATTGGTCACTTTCACGAGTAAATTTTAAAATTCAGGATTGAATCAATGAAAGAGTTGGGTTGGGGTAGGACAGACTGCCAGACTGGATATGATCAGAGTTTTCATTTTTGGAAAATTGGTGGGTTTAGTCCCCAAATTTTCAAGTTTTGGTGTTTATAGTCCCTAATGGTTTTCTTTTTCATTTTATAGTCCTCAAAATATTTTCGATTTATGGTTCGGATTGTTTTCATCATTTCTGATGAAAATCCCACCAACCTCTTGCCACATATAGGGTTTTGGTTTAAAAAAATATTAAGGACGAATGATAAATGGGTCATTTCATAATTTTTTTTGATTAATTAATTCAGGTGCGTGCTTTCTTCATCATTTCTGCATGCAGAGGGTGGGAAAGAGTTTTCATGGAACTAAACCAACTATAATAATATATAGCCTTTTATATTCTTCTTCTTCTTTTTTTTTTGGCGGTTGTAAAAATCTTGATCGTTGGTTTGGTGCCCAGATGACACACGTGTCCCTCACTCCTGTTAATTGGTGCTATCGTAAGTTAATCTAGTTTAGTTTAATATTAGTACACATGATCCACCTTTATTATAAATAATTAGTCACTTACTAGGAGTATATTTTTAAGGTTCCAACTTCCAAAGACATGAATCATGTTCACACAGCGTAAACTTTGCATATAAAATTTAATGAGAGTCTCTGATTTTAATTTTAATTAAATTATTAATCATTCCATTTAAATTTAAATCTTTTCATTTTTATTTTGAATTGTCTTAAAATATATAAATTTTTAATATAAATCCGGTTCACTTCTTTCATATAAGAATTTACATCCACTAACTTAAATGTCTCACCACAAATTACATAATGATAATTTTTCTATTTTTCATCAAATCAAAATGGATCATCTAAGTGTGTAGTTTTTGAACTTAATATAGTTAATAATGAGATTAAAGCTACATATGTTTAAAATAACCAGTAATGTAATTAGTGAAGTTGTGTGTATATATATATATTTTCTATTTGACTACTCAACTTTTAAATGTAGTAATTTGATCATTCAATTTTGCGAGTTTGACAAATTCATTAGTAAGAAGTTTTACAAAATTAAATGGTTAAATTAACAAACTCAAAAAGTTAAATGAGTGAATTTACAAAACTCACAAAGTTAAATGGTTATATTGTTAAATCGATAAAGTTAAATATGATTAAATTGACATGCTTGAAAATTGAATGATCAGATTAAATCATTGATGTATAGATCACTCATTCTTTTGACTTTCGTTAAAAAAAAAAAAAAAAAAAAAGGAAGTAGGGACTATGCTTTGTTCTTGTATTATGAGACGTGTAAGGTTTTTGTTAATGTAATAGATAGTAATACACGAATGTATAATATAAGATTTAAAGCAGTTGTATTTTGTTGAGAACTCAACCTTGGAATCAAATTTTTTTATAAAATGTAAATAAATAAATAAATAAAAGCACAAATATGAATTTAGGAGTTCCACCATGAGTTATAAATATATTCTGATCCACACATATCCAATCATTATAAAATTTTATCCCATCAAGAGTACTTGAAGATCATGAAGTTGGGGTAGATTACCAAGTTCCATTGTAGAACTGAATTAGGCAAGGCTAGAAGAAAGTCAATAACTCTCATTACAAGAGAAAAGCAGAGTCCCACACCACATTGCTCCAAGGCTTTTGTCAAATATGTTTTTACCCATGTATAAGTAAGTATTTATGATAAGAGTACATAGGGTGGGTGACTTTTACTAGTTTTATTTTTATTTTTTGTCTACATCAAATAATTGATTATTTCGAAGGTAATTTACGAATTTAATTAATAAAGTATTTTTCTTGGAAATATGTAATTGTCAATTAAAATGAAGAAGTATGGTTTGTATTATCTAAGTGACATTTACAAAATATAAGTCATTAATTGTCGATTTATATTTATTCCATCCAATAATATAAGTTATTAATCATTCTTTTACACAGAGTAAAAATATTTAAATATATATTTCTTATTTCAAAATATTTGTCATTTAAGATTTTTTTATTCAAATTAAAATAATTACGACGTTATCTATTTTAGATGATTTTAACATTTATTAAAATGTTATTGGGAAATATTAAAAAAAATTTGACTCTTACGAGTTAAATGAGAAATTACTTATACTTTTTGTTTTGAAAATCTATAAGTAACAAACATTACATTTTGAAACCGTTAGAGAGTACACTAATGAAATATTTAAAATACCATTTATTGCTTTTATATTCTTAGAAGAAAGGTAAGAGAGTATTAACCGGGGGGAGGGTAAAAGTGGAAAATACACATCGCTGATATTGACGGAATAATAAATTGCAGATGTACTTTTAACTTCAGGGAGGGAAAACATGAAAACCATAAAAAGCCAGCAGCTGAAACTCTACAAACCCTGATAATCAATTACTACAGAGTAATGGCTACGCTGAGAGTACCGGATGTCGTTCCTACTCCAACTGAGGATTGTCAGAGACTCAAGAAAGCCTTCCAAGGTCCTAATTCTATGTAATTTCACACCTTTTTCCCCAATTCTGATGGGTTTTTCTTGCTTTTGTTATATTGCTTTCAATTCATGTTGTAGGCTTTTCTTGTTGAGAGTTGTTATGGGTTGATTTTCTAGGTTGGGGAACAGATGAAAAGGCAATAATTGAGATTTTGGGAAGAAGAAATGCTTCCCAGAGGAAGAAGATCAGAGAAACCTATCAGCAGCTTTACAAGAAATCCCTCATTGATGAGCTCCGCTCTGAGCTGTCTGGCGACTTCGGGGTATATAATTTTCTGGACTTCTATCAACCCTTTATTCTTGTGAATGCAAAATAAATCAGAAATGCAGTATTTATATCAGAAACATGGTAAATCTAAGGTCCCTGTTGGGTTTTTATCCTTCTCTTCTTGAAATTGGTCTAACGTTTTTAGACTTACTACTGAAGAGGAATAAGGTTTGAAATTTTTGTAAATCCTCTCCAACTTTCGATGTTTTGGTTCTTTCTTCTTCCAGAGAAATTACATGTTAGTTGTCCTACCCTTTTTTCCCAACAGGTATTAGTATAAACAGAGTTTGGATTTCTTTTATTCAATGATGGCAGATGATGTGCAAAATTTCAGTCGGATTCCTGATTTGTGTCAATGATTATTGTCCGTATAACATATTACTTAGATATTACATCCAACTCTTATGGGAAGCTCTTCGACTCCGTGTTGCTGGTCAGCTAAAAGTATGTGCATTTTTATTGTTATTTGACGGGGAATTGTTGCATCTTTCTTTATCTTAATGAGTTCCAATGCCCATTGCACTTATGTTATTTCAGCCTCGAACTAGGATGTCACAATCTAGAAATATGTTGTTCTTGCTGGAGTCTTCATGGATCTGCAAGGATTGGAGACTTGTTAGATGGGTTAGCTTTGGATACTTGAATCTCAATAACCTTAGTCTAGATTGCACCAAAAGTGTCCTTAGATGGTGTAATTTCTCTTTTCATACCAGTTTTGGAATATAATTCCCTTAGATAGCATTCCAATATAATAATTGTAATTTAGCTGATTATTTTCTAGAATTAGCCATTATTCTTGATATATCAATAGTAGAATGGACAGAATGGGAAACATTTGATTATCTCATCAGATTTTCATTTTTCTTAAATGGAGAATGTGATGTTAACTTTTAACAGAAAGCTGTGATCTCGTGGACCTATGATCCTCCTGAAAGAGATGCAAAGCTGGTGAATGAGGCTTTGAGGTCAAAGCAAACTGGAATTAGAGAGATCCAAGTAATAGTTGAGATAGCCTGTGCTTCATCTCCTCTCCATCTGATTGCTGTAAGGCAGGCATATTGCTCACTCTTTGACCAATCACTTGAAGAGGACATTATTTCAAATATTCCAATTCCAATCCAAAAGGTAAATTCTGTCACACCGGGACACTTAAAATCAGGATCAAGGGTACCTTAAAATCATACGTGTGGCAGTGAACCACAATAATAGTTACATTTCGGTTGGATTTCATTTGATTTATTGAGTATTGTGTTTGGTCAAGTATCTCTTTCATTACGTTTTTCACAAAATCATTAGAACAATATTTCTGAACACAAGAAGTATTTGGGATTTGGAATGCTAATGCTTAAGGGAACAAAATCATTTTAAAACTCATTTTAGTGGTATGCATCATTGCCCTCATTGCTATCTTGATTAATAAGTCCTTTGTTTATCCCCAGATCCTAGTTGGCTTAGTGAGTTCTTTTAGATATGACAAAGAACTGGTGGACTCTAATGTTGCAAAATCAGAAGCAACTACTCTCTATGAAGCCATAAAAATGAAACAATTAGATCGCAATGATCTTGTATGGGTGCTCAGCACTAGGAACTTTTTCCAGCTCAGGGAAACTTTCAAATGTTATGAGCAAAGATACGGAAATTCAATAGATCAGGTTCATCTTCTTTCTTATTTTCTTAACAGAACTGGAAAAATGTTCTCTCTTTTATACCTATATTCTCTGGTTTAACTTCATCTCAGGACATTAAGAGTTGTGGAAAAGGGACGCTAGAATCAATCTTGAGAGTGGTTGTTTGGTGCATATACTTCCCTGAAAAACACTTTGCCGTGGTAAAACAACTTTGCACTCGTGTTTGCTGATGTTGTTTGAAAAAAGATTGATCTGCACTTTAGCAATCCTAATTTTTTTAGTTCATAACTCTTCCTCATATCAGCTCTTTAACTTAATTTTAGTCGATCAAGAATTCCTCATTTCAGCCCTATACACACAACCTTCCATAAAAAAATTGCTCTAGATCCATCATTACTTCTTAGACGAATCATCTTTTTTTTCTTTTTTCTTTTTATTTCTAATACTGACACCTATCAAGGATGGTTGTTTAGCAGGAATTTGCAACATTCCTAGACTTTTCTTTAGATTAGCTGCGAGGTTCTTTGAATTGATACTAGTTCTGAGTATACATGTAACATTTCTTTTGGTATTACTTTGTTGTATTGCCATCTTGATGTCACTCTATAATACTCCAGGTGATCAGAGATGCCATTGCTGGGCTTGGGACAGACGAGGATTCTCTAACTCGAGCAATAGTAGCTCGAGCGGAGATTGATCTGATGAAAGTTAGAGGTGAATACGTCAACATGAACAAAAGTAGTCTCGACAATGCTGTCATTGGAGACACATCTGGGGACTACAAAAACTTCTTGATGACTTTGCTTGGTTCTTAAGTCTGAATCCAGTAGGTTTGGCAGTTGGCTCTTATCTTTCCTTAGTTGTGTAATGGGCAGTCTTATATCTGTTTGGTTGTGCTTTGCTTTCAAGAGTTTGAAGAACAAAGAATGCACGTATTTCTATTTCTCTATGATGCAATGCCAGTTCTTCACATTTAGAACTCCATGTGTGTCAATTACAATTCTTAAAATGTATAATATGTATGGGATGATATGAGGTTTATCATTTCTTTACAACTTATATGACGATGTAAAAACATTTATGTAAATATATGCTAATGAAAAATAAGGCTCTCATAAAGATTTATAAGTTCCACAATTTAAAACTATGGGAAAACAAATACTTATTCAGATTGTTTATGGTTTGATATACAGAGCTTGTTTGAGTGATAAGATGCGTTGAAAATGGATTTGGATTGGTCTAATTCAATCCTAAAAGCTAGCTTAAGATGGATGGGATTGCTCAATTCCTATAATTTGTCCGTAAGTGGGATTCTCAACAAAGTGATGTTGCTCAATACTAAAATTTCAAGTGATCATTGAGGTTTATCCTGTTGATCCAGTTTTAAAAGAAAAAAAGTGACCATAAGTTTGTTGTTCTCACGGTAGAGTTTGTGAAGTTGTAATTTTGTAGCTTTTATTTATTTCTTTTAACCTGATTTATTTTACTTTGTTAATTTTTTTTTTTTAATTCATTACAAAATTGGAATTGCAAGATTCATGTTACTTTTCGTTATTTAATTCTTTGGTCATATTTTTAATTATTGGCCCAGAATTGTTATTAAATACGAATTTTATTCTTTATTTTATATTTTATTAATTATAATATTTTTGTTGTTGCAAATGGACTCCATGAGAAAAAAATTGGCGCAGTCATAGCCTCAAATCTTAACAGAGTTGGGTTGGGATCGATTTTTTTTTTGGGCTTCTAAAATTCTGATTGGGCTCTTTAAAATGTTGGCCTTCAAGTTGAGGATGGCCTGATTCTGATCGATAGTTTTAGTTTTATATGCAACCGGAAAAAGGAAATAACTCATCCAATAATAATCACTGGAAGTAGTATTAATTTGTTTTCCAAGGCTGTCTTCCTGTCTGGTCCATAAATTTCTTTCTTTTGTTGAAATCATTTATCTCAAATTTATAAATAAATAAAAAAAAAAGTAACTTATTTATTGCTAACCGATAAAATTTATGGGAAAATTTTGACATCGATCGTATATATGTCAATTTCTTGGTCCATGTTAGGTCACAAGAAAATTTGTGGCTTGGTCCTAGAAATTTTTGATTTGGGTTGATGTGAAGGTTTTGTATGAGATGGACGTAATTCATATTAAATCTTATAAAAAATTTGTATTATCATATTTATTAATTCAAGTCAAAAGTTTTGGTGCACACCATTTCAATCGAATACATCTGTCTATTTTCATGTCCAAGTTTTCTTTAAGTTCATCATCATATTTTGATGGATATAAATAAATTTAATAAAGTAATATAATGAAACGATTCAATTGAACACATTTTCACAAATTTGATAATATTAGATGTGTTCACTTTTTTTTTTTTTTTTTGGATGATTAAAGAAGAAAAAAATATTATCGAAACAATTAACAACTTCAATACCTACCTCCAAAGAAACCTTCCCTAGAGTATTAATTAACAACTTCAATACCTACCTTCAATAGAAAAAGGACGGGCCAGATATACTCAAAAGATTTGAAATTACATCCAGTTATGCACTAAAGAGATCTTTTTTAAATTTTGTTCTTTTCTTTAATCTAAAATATAATGTCCGAAACATTAATTAATTCAAGATTCTCGTTTTTGGTACTTTTTTGAATCACCATTTCCATGTGAAGTGAAATACAATCAAAACCGTTCAAAAGGAAGCATTCGGATTTCCAA
Organism: Parsonsia alboflavescens; assembly: GCA_028571225.1. Lineage (NCBI taxonomy): Eukaryota > Viridiplantae > Streptophyta > Magnoliopsida > Gentianales > Apocynaceae > Parsonsia > Parsonsia alboflavescens. The sequence goes on from JAOXNR010003977.1 coordinate 8,312, forward strand.
AGAAATGCATTCCACCTATTCCAGTAGTTGTTACCACTTAAAAGCCCATTCATCCCTCTTACGTTACTTTATTATTATTCTTTCCTCCTTTGCATGTCTCGCCAAAATGGCGTTACTTTCAAGAATAAAATAGTGTGTGTGATGATCTTCGGTACTATAAATCCAACACGAGGCAGGCCAGTTGATTCAGACTCCACTCCACTCCCTTCGATAATCACTAAGAAATTAAGAGAACGGAGGGCAGAAATATGGCTACCCTCATCTTCCCCGAGCATACCTCTCCTTATGCCGATGCCGAAGCTCTCAAGAAGGCTTGCCAAGGTATATAATCCCATTGTAACTCTTTTCCCCCCCTCCCAGATCACGAATTCTTTGTGCTTCTTCTTCTTTAACCATTTGATAAGTTCCTTTTTTGTGGGATATCGTATTTTGTTCTTGTTTTCTTTTTTATAAAATTAAATTGGTTTTTTTGTAAGGGTGGGGAACAAATGAGAAGGCTATTATAGCAGTAGTTGGGCACAGGAATTGGGTACAGAGGAAGCTGATTAAGCAGGCCTACGAGGAACAGTATCAAGATGATCTTGTCAAGCGCCTTGAATCCGAGCTTACCGGTCACTTTGAGGTTTTTTTTTTTTACTTTTCTTTCTCGTTGTATATTTCTCTTCTTTTTCCTTAAAGTGGGAAGATTCGTGATTTAAAAAAAAAAATTTAGAAAGCCATGTACCGGTGGATGCTGGATCCAGAGGATCGTGATGCAGTTCTACTAAACGTTGCCATAAAGGAGTCTGATTACCGTGTAATCGTCGAATTTGCCTGCATTTACAATCCTGAGGAGTTTTTGGCCGTCAAGCGTGCCTACCAGAACCGCTACAGGCATTCCCTGGAAGAGGACCTTTCACAGCACACTGTCGGAGATGTCCGACGGGTATGTAATATATAATTTCTGTTAAAAAGAATTATTACAATTAAACGATATTTGATGGTTTAATTAATTTTTTGTTTATATGTCCATCTATATGTATTAGCTTTTGTTAGCTTTGGCAAGCCCATATAAGTATGCTGGTGGGGAGATTAATGTCAAATTAGCGAAGACCGAAGCTGCGATTCTTGAGGATTTGATGAAAGAGAAGGGTTTCAATCATGAAGAAGTCATCAGAATCTTGACTACAAGAAGCAATGCTCAGATTGTGGCTACTCTGAATCACTACAAGGATAATCATGGAACTGCAATCACCAAGGTATATATGAATTATCTCTTCCTTAATTTGTACTTATTAATTTGGGAAATTAAATTGGAGTTTTTTCTCAATACTTTTCAGCATTTGAAAGAAGATCCAAAGAGTGCGTACTTAGAACTACTGCTCACAGCCATTAGGTGCACCAATGATCCTCAGAAGTACTACGAGAAGGTAAAACAACCTTTGATGTGTTGATTTTTAAATCATCTTTTGCCGAGTCAGTCAAAATGGGATTTAGTCTATTCTTTCGAATGAATGAACGACATGAGCCAAGGCAATGCAATTCCCAGTATTAAAAGAATCCCACAGGTGCTCCTAATATATATGAATGATGAAATCTTTGATTTGAGAAAGACTAATTATATATATGGGTTGTTCCTACAGGTGCTCCGAAATGCACTGAACAAAGCAGGGACGGATGAGGATGCGATCAGTCGCGTGATAGTGACGAGGGCAGAGAAGGACTTGGGGAGATCAAGGAAGTGTACTACAAGAGAAACAGTGTTCCTCTGGAACGGGCTATCTCCAAGGAAACTTCAGGCCATTACAGATCTTTCCTCCTGGCTTTGTTGGGGAAGGAAGACTAGCTAGGAAAGCTACCAAATTGATTCCTGCCCATTGTGGTTTTTGATCTTTGTTCGGCTTCGGCATGGGAGATTTGAAAACGTTTTCTGCGTGTTTGTCTCTGTGAATCTTTTATGTTATGTTTCCTTGTTTATTTGAAAATGCTAGCTGGATTTCTATATTATCACCTGGCGATGCATGAATCCCCGGTTAGAGTATTTTGTCGGAGTTATAGGTAAAGAACAAGCAAATAAGCAAATGATGAGATGGTAAGAGCAACTTCAATCGGAGGTGAGAAAATAAGGGGTATCCATCCAATTTTCCATTTTTTTTCCTTTTATATTACCATAGTGAAATGGTGTATAAGTTTTTTAAAAGGGTAATTAGATTATTTTAGGAAAAAAAAAAAAGTTATTTTAATTTTTATAAAATGATGGATGATACTTATTTTTAGCGAGAGAAAGAGTACTCCTTTCTTTTTTAACTAAAAACAACCAATGCTTTTGTTATTTTATCTATCTAATTTTTTATATATCTTCTTTCAATAACATACTATTGCCTTGCTTTGTTAAAAAATAATAATAATTATGCTTTTTTTAAAAAGAAATTCCTTTTTATTTTAACTATACAAACTTCTTATTTTTTAATTGTTTTTTTAAATTTTAAATCTATACAATATTTATTCTCTTAATGTCTTTTGTTTTCATTTTTTCTAATTACAAGATAATTCTATAGTTCCAAAAATTAATATTCTAAAAGTTTGTACTCACCATTGGTACTTTTTTATGAAATTTAAAAATAGCTGATTGGAAATTATTATATGAAAACTAGTTGTTGGAAAGGAATCATGAAATTTTATAAGTTTATTAATTTTTGTTTGTTCCAAAAATTAATTCATTTGAATATGAATTTATTTTTAATTAATAATTTAAAATAATTAAATTTTTTAAAATATTAATCTTGAAATATATCATTTTTTAATAATATAGGAAATACAAAAAATGTTAAATACATATAATTTAATGATTTTGTAAATGAGTTAGATAGATGAAATACATTTTAAATGTCTTGAGAAAGAGAACGTAAATATAACAAGAAAGTATTTTAAGATGAGTGTGTAGCACGTAAAGTCCCCAATAGATACCCATTGAAATGGATGCACTATTAGATATGTCCTGAACGAGGTTCAAAAAATTAAGGGACGTTGTCTCCAATGGAGAGTCTTTGGAATAAGGTGCTCCAAGAGTGCTTATTTAGACCTCGATGTTTATGAGAGGAAATTTACAATTACGATGCATTTTGTTTGTTTCTTCTTTTATCCCTCCACCAAGATCTAAGGGTGTTCATAGTTTGGATTGGGTTGGTTTTACCTATATTTTAAATTGAAAAAATTATTTCATTTGGAAAATCTCAAACCTAAATCAAATTATTTATATTAGTTTGGTTTGATTTGATCTGTTTCAACAAAAATACTTTTATTTATTTTTTTATTTTCATTAGATATGAAATTTCCATATACTATAAAAAATAACACAATTTTATTTTATTTTTTACACAACAATGATGCTTTATCACCTGCATTTTCCTTTTTTTTTTTGTTTTTTTTAGACTTTCTATAATAAAAGTTTCAGTTAATACTTTAGAGTTTTTATTTTATGGGATGTAGAAGACAAGTAATGAACTATGCATTACTATATAAATAATTCAAGTGACCTTGCAAAAAAAAAAAAAAAAATTTACATTTTAAGAGAGAAAATCAAGATCAAATTACAAGAATTCAAATGCTAGTTCAAAAATAGATAAATCAAAGAGAGTTACTCACAAGTCATGCAATTACATTAATTTAAATTTTGTATAAACCCTAAAATTATTAATAAACTAACACATTAATAAACAAAACAAAACATATACATATATATATTTATTTATTTATTTATTTATTTTTATATAAAAGAAATTCAAATTAATATGCTTCACAAATGTTTATGATAAGATAGGAAAATGAGAATAATTAAAAGTTATCATATAAGTAATATAATAAATATAATTACAAATAAATGATCAGTTTGGTTTCGTTTTGAAAATATAAAATTAGTAATTGGACCAATTTTTCTGATTGGAAAATTTTCAATTTAAAATCAAAAACTCTAAAATCGGTTTGGTTCAATTTAATTTGATTGGTTGGATCAATTTTGAAAAAAAAATTGAACGTCTCTACCAAGACCCAACGGTCTTCTTGCTTTATCTTTATTATTTTTTATTCTTTTTATTTTTTATTTTTGTTAAATTATGCACATTCTTCTCTCTCTCTCTCTTTTCTTTTTTAAAAAAAATCTATTATATATATAAATATAAAAAATATATATATACATATATTTAAAGTAGATTCCCAAAGTTTCAAAAAACACACATTTTCGTAGCTTTTTGAGTCATGATGAGCCACGATTATCAATTGAATTCCTCAAAATAATAATTTTTTCCCTAAAAATTCATATGTTAAGTTATTATTCATTAATTAAAAAAACAACATTCCCTCAAAAATTCATTACTTTAAATTATTATTAATTAATTTTAAAAAAGCACTATTCAATTCTCCAAAACTCATGCAAAGATGTTACTCCCTCCGTCACTAAATATAAGTCGTTTTAACTAATTTTTCAGATCACTAATTATAAGTCATTGTTATTAGTTAACTAACTTTTTGAAAGTGTTTGTTTTATATTACTCCTTTAATGATATACTCATAGAATGATATTCAATTTTTCGAAAATGTGATTAGAGAGCGAAAACAAAAATTATCTTAATTTTTGCAAATAATGACTAGTGACTTATATTTAGTGATGAAGGGAGTAAAATATTTTTCAAAACTTGAAAATAATTTAATGAATTAAAAAGGATAAGGTCAATCTCTTTGTATTCCCCATCTTCTTTAACTCTTCAACTTCTCTCATATTATAAAATAATAATTATCTTTTTGTATTCTTTACAGTAATATTCATCCTTTATATCAAATTGACTAATTATTTTCAAATTTGTATATTATATTTCTTGTATACTTTGTCATAACACTTGTCCTTTATATCATTTTATATATCGTACTTTGTCAAGGATTTCCAGCTAATATAAGTTCTCCTTTTTTTTTCCCTTGCTAGAAACTCCTCTGCTCTGCAACTGTAAGCTCATTTTAGAAATTGAAAGTGACTTACTTTTTATCTGTCATGTATGAATATCACATATGGATATTGAATTTTATACACTTTTTTTATTGTGATTTTGAAGATAATTTTGTTTGTGTACCATCTTTTTCTCAAATTAGTAGATAAATATAAATTTTATTATTAATATATTTTGAATAGTTTTAATTCCATATGGGCAAATAGCCCAGTTATTCTTAAACTAACACAACGTTTTTTCTCTTTTCATTTTTTATTTTATTTTATTTTTTTAACTATACAAATTTTCCTCTTTCTTTTTAATATTCACATATTTTTCATTTTTTCTTTTTTAAAATTATTTTTTATTTTTATACTGCACAACCGAAATTTAAGACATTCCTTTTTTTAAAAAAAATAAAATAAATACAAAAACATATAAAATGAATAATTTAATGAGTTGGTAAATAAGGGAGTCGGATTTTCTAATACACTTTTTCTGTAACACTCTCTAGTACACTAATAAAAAACTTACACATCTTTTAATTATTTTTATAGATATATTTTATTATCTAAACCCTAATGAGATAAACTAAACTCTAAGGGTATTTGATCTTTTTAGAACATATGTAAATTTTTCATTGGTGTACTAGAGAATCACATAAAAGTATACTATTTATTGTTAGGAATAGACTTAATTAAAAAGGTAATTGGATATCCATATTGCAACAAATAGAAACCAATCTTCACTATAAATTGAATCATGAATTTTTATTGATTAAGAATAATTTCATTTCTTGAAGAAAAATGAAATGACACATAATAAATTAGTTATTGGGGAGTATGGTTGAATTGTATATCACTAATTCGTTAAAATTTACAAAATAACACATTTTATGTATTATATAAACAATGTATGGTATGACAAAAGATTTAGTAAAGGGTAAAAGTTAAATAGCAATAAAGTTTACGACGAAAGTTAAATAGCAATAAAGTTTAAGGATAAAAGTTGGACAAACAAATGTTTTGTAAATGAATTTTGTTAACTCTAAGGACGTGTTGGTTTTGAAAGTTTGAGGTTATGACTAGGAGTGTAAATGAGACGAGACAATTTGTGAACGGTTTACGCTCAGCTGCTTGAATTCGGCTCACTTTAATGGAGCTTGAGCTGAGCCTAGACTCACTTGTTAAATGAGCTGAACTAAGCTCACATGTATTCAATTCATTATGTTTGCGAACCTAAATGATCTTTTAATAATAAATAATATTTTATTTATAATATTACATATAATATAATTTATTTATTAAATATTCAATTTTTTATTTTTTCTAATCATATATTTTATTATTTTGATATAATTTATTTTATTTATCCATATACTATATATAATAATATTTCTTAAAATTTTAAGGAAAATAAATTAACAAGCATAAGCGAGTTTAAACGAACCAAAATTCCAAATTTTTTTGATCTTGCTTACAAAAGCCCGAGCCTAAAAAAAAAAAATTCTTATATAAAAAATTATTTTTTAAAATATTTTTTGATATTTTTTATAAACTAAATTTTAAAAGAATAAACTAAACTCTAAAGGTAATTGATTATATTTTATTTTATTAAAAAAGACAGTTGACCGTTAGAAATTTAAATGGAGGATTTCATAAGGTGGACTTCGTAGTCCTCTATAGAATTTGTGTGTGCATATATATATATTTATATGTAGGGTAAGAGTTATTATGCATTTCATTTTCAAACTTTAATCGTTTGGAAGTTTTGGTCCTTAAAATTTTTTCTTTTTTGCCTTTATGATCCTTAAAGTCTTTTTTTTTTTTGTTTTTTGCCTTTATCATTCTTAAAGTTGACTTGAAAATCTAGTGATTTTTTTGAAGAATCAGGTTAAAAAAATCAAAATATCTAATTGTAAATTATTTAGGGATGATAAAGGTAAAAAAAAAAAAGGACATTTAAGGAACAAAGCTTTCAAAAGGTTAAACTTTGAGGAATGAATTGTACAATAACTCTTTAGAGTACTATTATAAAGTACACTAGTGCATTTCTTATAGAGTGCACAGTTAAATCTCTAATGGTCGAAGTTAAGGTTAACATCTAATTTTATTTTATTTTTAAAAATAAAATCTTCAATAAAATAAAATATTTTTTGTAAATATATTGTATATATTAAATCCTAAGGGTATTGGATGAAATTTATTATTTTTTTAAATAAAAAGAAAAAGTTAATCGTTAACTTTGATCGATATAGACTTAATAATGCACTCCATATGATGCAATATATAGCATTTTCGTGTGTATATAAATATATATATATATATATATATATATATATATAATAGATTTTATATATGTTAAAATAAGAACAAGAATTATACGTTCATTAATATATTTATTTTAATGATATACAAAATATTACATCCATTAAAGATAAATTATTTTGTTTTGTTTTGATAGTTAACTGAATATGAATGATTATATTCATTGAATCAGAGAGCATATTTTTTTTTCATTGTTAAATTTTTTTATATAAAATTAATACAATTATATGACATTCATGGAATTGCGAGAATTTAAAGCTCTTTCCATTTCAAACGTAAATAGCAGATTCTGATTGATATAAAATAAGTTTATATGGTGGGAAATTTTGATATGGACTACGCATATGTTCCCACACATAAATCTTTTGAATCATATGAAGTTAAGGGATACTATTCATTTATTTTTATCAGAAAGTTACAGTATTTTGTGAAGAAAATATTTGATGTGGTTTACCGTAAGCTGGTTTATAATAAAAATTTTCCTAAATAAATGGACCCGGTATGTATTATTATTAAGAATTATTATTTATTTTTCATCACTAAATAAAGATAAATATAGAAAGAAAATGACCCACCTGGACCTGGTGGTCCAGTGATCCTCCTCGTCATTTTCAAAGCTGCATTCCCTCCTCCCAGAGTACTTTCTTCCTTCATTTCATTACAACTATAAATAGGCGAAACAACATTACAAAATCCTACATCTCCTCCTCCATTTTTATCTGTACTTTCTTCTTTAGCGGCTTTCTTGCTTGTGCGTTGGAGAAGTAGACTGCTTGTCAAAGGAAACTCTTTTAATTAGCATTCGTCATCAGAAACAGAACTCCCGAGGGTATGAAATTAGTCATTTTATGGATTATTGACTGTAGTTTGTTCATGTTCAAGAATACAAGAATCCTATATATGTTTATGGACTGTTTATAATATATACAGAGTGAAGGAAGGAAGGAGAGTGGATTTCAACTCTCTGCATATGTTTTTTTATATGTACATGCACGATCATGTTTAGGGGACTCCACTCGTGCTGGTAACGGTTTTTGGTTTTGATTCTCATTTAACTCTTCGTGTTTCCACCAAAGATCAGATTTTTTTTTTTTTTTTTTAACACGGAGTGTCCTGTTTTCTGTGTCTGTTGTTTGTGCCGCGGGGGAGGGTGGTGAATGGGGAAATAGGGAGAGGCAATCATGTGCTATGTTGGTTTTCCCTTCTCATGATATACTATACTACTGGCAGCTTTAGACTATCCCAATTGTGCATTAAATTGGGAATCCAGGGTTTAGGGAAGTTTGCAGTCTAGAATTAATACTAGTTTGATTTTTAGAATAGTACAACGGGACAGGGTATTTGTGCCGATTTTTTATTTTTTTATTTTCAAAACTGATGGATTAATTTTTAAGCATGCAAATTTCTTGACTAAAGACTTTTATTCAATTCTGTGATAATTTTTCTTTAGGGTCTTTTTGTAGTAAAACTGGTAAATGGTCTTTGAGAGGTAGGAATGTACTACTATTATATGAGATGTGAGGTTTTAGGCTTTGTTGGCTGGCTGGTTATGTTTTGGACTTTGGAGAATATGTATATATAAATGCCTGTAATATGAAAGGACATAAGTATGTTTAATTCTTGCTGCTCGCTGTTTTCATATGGTAATTTTGTACTCTTATAAAATGGTAAGATCTGATTTTTCCTTTATTGCAGACCTTCTTTGTTGATGAGTAACCTGCTACTTAGGCTTGACTGCTGATGGGATTTTACTTAACTAACCTCGCAATTCTATTTTGGGTAAAGTAATCCACTTGCTCATTTCTTCATTCTGAATGCATATGCTATTTGTTGCAATTTTGTTCTTAATGTTGTCTTCTTTGGTTTACTGCAGTTAGCTCTTTGAATGGATACAATTTTCAGAGTCACAGAACAGTACTGTCTACGCAAAGGCTGTGGCTGTTTAACGGGTTCCCAATTCTTTGGCCTGGACATTGTTGTTTTATTCCTTGCAGTACCTTTTGAGACTTCAGCTTGCTTTTAATTCCGTAAAGATTTGTCTTAGTCTGGTTTTGTAACTTGTATGCGGTGGTTTACTAAAATTGTTTTAGTAAATTTTGGTTTTGGGGGCTCTATATGTTTGCTTGATCCAAATAATGTCTTGTTGAAATAAGGAGTTTTTTTCGGTCATCATTTGTTTTAGATGTTCCAAGGGATTGCATAGCTAAACGAATGAGGCATCAACTTCAGAAAGGTGAAGAGGGATTACCCAACAAGGCAAGGATTTTGAAGGAGGAGAAGGATAAGGGCAAAAGAATTGTTGAAAGGATCCCAAGAAAGCCTAGACCAGTAAGGAGCTCAAAAGATGATGGGGATGAATCAAGTGGCGATGATATTCAATTTCTGGGTACACAACATCTAATTGCTGTGATTGAGCAGCCTCAGGTAACAAGTCTGCAACATGATTCAGAAGCTGCAAGTCAGAATCAGGGAACAGATAAGCACATCGGTGCTCTCAGCAGGCCTCAAGATGGTATAATTTACATTGGCTCTTATCCCCTCAAGGGAAAGCGCAGTCAGGGAAGACGGATGGATTTGGTAATAGCAGCCTGAGAAGTGCAGAGGATAATGGTAGTAAATCTGATCAAAGTGACTCTCAGGGGGATGAAAATCAAAACAGGGGAGGAAATGTGGAGACTAGTGATGCCACTGCCAGTGAGTCCTCTCCAGAATCCTCCGGTGAAGAGGATGATAAAAAATCTGAGGATGACTATGATGATGTTGGAGGAGGCACAGAGAAGGATCATGGTATTACTAGTTCTGTCAAAAGAAATCCTGTTGGGAAAAAGGTGGAGTATGAGGTGGATGAAGGCAGACTTAAAAAAAGAACCATGAAAGATAAGAGGGAAGATGATGATCAGAGGTCTACCGTGAAGGACATGGTTCTTAACAAGAGGAAAGCTGTAGATGTTCATGAGGAGAGTGGAAAGAAAAGAAAAGTTCTTGGTTCCCGTATGCAGCAGGTTTGTGGGACGAGTAGCAACCATGAGCTGAGGAAAAGCCATCCAGAAGGGTTCCCACCACGTCAAGTTTCTGGATCTGGAAAGACCAAACTTCACTTTGGCAAACAATATGTGAGAAAGAATTTTCAATTGAAAGACATTGATTTTATGAATGTTCTTGCTGATTCTATTCGGGAGAAAGGGGAAACATCAAAGGAAAAGTCGCCTCCTCCTAAAGAGAAGGATCATAATAAAAAGGCACTTCCCCTCAAGTTCAGATTTATGGAGGAGGATCCAGCTCCATTGGAGAAAGATGGACAACAGAGAGAAACTGACAATCTCTTTGCTGAATTGGAAATGGCCTGGACTGAAGATGATATAGGATCCACTAACTTATCCAAGGTATGGTAAATATCCCCTGCCAATTGTGAAGAACCATAATCTTGTTTATTAATTTGATCTGTTATAGTCTCCTTTGTTTCTTTTTGTATCTTTGATAGGTTAGAACTATTTGATCAACAATTTCCACTGACAATCATTTAAAATTAGCTAACGAGATTGATCTATTTAACATGATGCGCAATTGTTGATCAAATAGTTTTAATGACTATTTTTCCTTTTTCTTTTTGCTATCAATGATGCGAAAATGTTACAGTAATTGACTTCTGTGCAAGAAGCACCTACAAGGGTTGAACAATACATGTCTGCCCTTCTGAGGAACAGAATTTAAGACTAGAGTAAGAGAAATATTATTTGATTGATGTGATTTTACATATAGATTTTGAGCTTCATGCTTCTGTCCACTGCCTTACTCTTATCAGACTAGTTATATGTTGGTGGCCGGGACCATATGCATACTGCTTGAGTACAACATTTTTATACATCATCAAAAATGAGTCTATGCATAAGAAATTGCTCATGTAGAATAAATTCCTCCTTTTATACATAGAGTCGTCCACAATTTGATGTACGTGATGATAAATATGGATATATCCCACGCTGTTTTTGTGAATTTGAAACCTTAATTACTTTTAACTATTCTGTGCAAGAGAATTTTGATATGGATAATAATTTATGACCTAATTTGCAGGGTTTCCACTACCTCACATTAACTTTATATGCATGCGAATCTATTTCTTTCTTTGTTTGTTTTGTTAATCTATTTCTTAGTATATAAAGTTACATTTTCTTGTTATAAAGCCTTTTTTAAGTCATAAAACTTTGAGAATGTGTTCAAAATGATAGCATGTGCTGTTTTCCCTCTATTTTTGGTGTTCTTATTCCTGAAAGACCTCTGGAGCTGCACCTTTACTAGCTTTTTGTTTTTGGAAAGTCATAAGCTAGATTTATTTATGAAGTCTTGCCGTAGCATGAATTTCTTTGAAACTGGTAGTCATTTTATTTTGAAATTGACATCATTAGCCTATATGGGACATTCAATTCCGGAGGAACTATGTAATATTCAAAGTTTCTCTTTTCTGTTCCTTATTAAGAAACCCAAAATCTTTTGATATCCTTATGAACTCTCATTTATACTGTACATAGAAATTAACTAATAGGATACCTTAATGCCTAGAAACTAGTACAGTGGCAAGATTTCAGTGGCATTCTGCTGATTCTAGTATATCAGAATCTAGAATCTGAAAAGCATTCTACTAATCGGCTTCTGTTCTACACTACTCAATTGTATTTTGTTACAACCAAGAATATAAACACTTGCAAGCTCTTCATTTTGATTCTTCTATCAGGTTGCATCCTAGATGCATTTTTTATTTGCTTTTTCAACAATGTTTTGCAGGAAGATGTTGATCATGCTGCTGCTAAGGTCATTGACCGAGCAGAACGTTGTCGATTGGTACATCACTGCCTGATTCATGACCAAAAAATAGGAATCATCTGTAAATATTGTGGGGTTGTGCAGACAGAAATGAAGCATCAGTTACCGGATCTGGTATGTATATGGCATTTGACATGTTCTTATTGATTCTTTATTGATGTATATGCTTTATCTTGGTTTTTCTTTTTCATTTTTTCTTTCAATGTTTTAACTTTAATTTGTCTACAGAAAATGAAAACTAGGAGAAAAAGTGAATGTTTTGACTTCAAGAACAGTGAATCTTCTCTTCCTTTCGAATTTCAATTTGGGGACTCTTCTTCTGAGTTTAAATGCCCTTTGGTTCATACGGAAGGCCCCATACTGAACTTAATACCTGCTCATTTAAGAAGCCAAATGTATCCGCATCAGCTTGATGGATTCCAATTCTTGTGGAAGAAGGTAGCTGGTGCTACAATGATTGAAGATTTGAAATCCCCCCTTACTGATGGAGGTACCGGATGCATTATTTCGCATGCACCTGGCACGGGGAAAAGTTTCCTAACTATTGTTTTTCTCCTGAACCTGTCGTCCTGTAATTATGGCTCCAGTCACCATGCTCCATGCCTGGGCCAATGAGTTAAGGAAATGGAAAGCAATATTTCCTTTCACAATTTGCAAGATGCAGAGTTGTCTGATGAGGAAAGTGTGTTGGCTTCCACATTTATGCAGCAAAAGGGAAGTTCCACGCGTCGTATCAAACAGGATACATATTACAGTCAAATGGTAAAGTTGTATTCCTGGACCAATTGTAGAGGAATTCTTGGAATTGGATACCAACTGTTTGGGAAACTTGCTGGTGAACATAGGAAGGGAAATCATGCAGAAAAGTTCAGAAAAATTCTTCTTGAGATGCCTAGTATTCTTATTCTTGATGAGGGTCACACAAACCGCAACGAGAACACCTTGTTATGTCAGGCTCTGAAAAATTTTCGAACAGGCCGACAGATAATCCTATCTGGAACTCCTTTCCAGAATAACACTGATGCGTTATACAATATCTTGTGCCTAGTAAATCCAAAGTTTGCTGAGAACATCTCTCTCAAGACTGGCAGTTCTGGTGCTAAAGGGAAAAACGACCCCACAAAAGGAAGATGGAGTTCTTTGGCCAGCTTGATTGATGAGAATGCCGATGGTGCAGCACAGGAGCTTAGAGCCATGATGACTCCATTTGTGCACGTGCATAAAGGAAGCATACTCCAAGACAGTCTTCCTGGGCTGAGGGACACACGGGTTATGCTAAATCCTACGGGGTGCAGAAGCAACTACTTGAGAAACTTCTGGATAATGTACCTAGAAAGAACCAAAGGGTACATAACATTCACGAACAGAACCGAAAGGAAAGACCTAATTTCCTTGGGAAAGTACATCTTGTATCTCTGGTATCGGTGCACCCTTCTCTGGCAGCTCAGCATGAAGAATTTTCTGATCAGAAGAACATCCTAGAGGAGCTTGAGATGAGTCCCAAAGCAGGAGTAAAGACAATTTGTGATTGAAATTGTGCGGTTGTGTAGGGCACGGAATGAGAAGGTGTTGATCTTCAGTGAGTTTATCGATCCTTTGAATTTCCTACTGAAGCAGCTTGCTTCTTATTTTTCCTGGGAGGTTCTCTATATGGATGGGAAGCTCGGTGACAAGCAGCGGCAATTGGTGATCAATTCCGTAAATGCTCATAACAGCGAGACAAAAGTGCTGCTTGCATCTATTAAGGCCAGCAGTGAGGGGATAAATTTGGTTGGTGCTTCTAGAGTTATATTGCTTGACGTTGTTTGGAATCCTTCAGTTGAAAGACAAGCCATCGGCCGTGCATACAGACTTGGACAGAAGAAGATTGTGTACGTATATCGTTTAGTCATGTCCGGCACGGTGGAGATGCACAAGTACAAATAACAGGCAAAGAAAGATCGACTGTCTGAGCTGCTGTTTCCTTCTCCGGAAGTACATACTACAGGTGATTCCAACCCTGATGATGACGTTCTGAGTGCAATGGTGCAACATAAGAAGCTATCTCACATCTTTCACAAGATTCTTCCCCAACCAAAGGACTGCAATGTGTTTGATAATTTCGACTTTGTGTCCTCTGCTCCTGACTAATATTTCACATTTTATAGCGACTTTTGTAGTCTTATCAGGCGCTGATTTTATGTGCACATATTTCATACAGATGGTGAATATGTTCTGTAAATGCTAATAATCATATCTATCCAATTCAAAACAGTTGAGTGAAACTCATTTTTTGTAATTTGAACAATTTCTTCATACCTACAGAGGACGGTGAGAATAATATTTATAAAGTTTAGTTTATCTTTTTATGATATAATTTATAAAATATATCAAAAAATTAAGAAAGATTTTATTTTTTTTAATTTTTAAAAAATAAATTGTTAACACTTTGACCATTAGAAATTTAATAGTACAGTCCATAACACTATCCCAATTATGTAAATACTTATACATAAATATATATATATATATATATATATATATATTTATACGAATTTACTAAGGCACGCTCCGGAGGGCGCTTTAATGCGAGTTTCAACCGTTACCGTAACGGAATTCTTGCTCTGCTTGGTTGGCTGCATGAGCACTGTAGCAAGAATTCTGTTACGGTAACGGTTAGAGCGCGCATTAGCAAAACCGTAAATATATATATATATATATATATATATATATATACACATACGGAGCACACCTTATAGTGTGCTTCACTTAAGTGTCTAACGGTCAAAGTTAATAGTTAGTTGTTAAGAAAAAATATATTCTTCTGTAAAAAATTATTTTTTCAAATGTTTTTTATAAACTAAACCCTAGGGTATTTGATTAAATTTTTATTTTTTTTTTAAAATACGATAGTTCATCGTTAATTTTGATCGTTAGAGATTTAACTGGAACACTCTATAAGGTGTGCTCCGTAGCATTCTATAGCATTTCCCTTTATATATATAAATAAATATATATATATATATATATATATATATATGTTTATATACGATTTTGCTAAAGCGCGCTCCAACCATTATCGTAACGGAATTTTTGCTACAGTGCTTATGCAGCCAACCAAGCCGAGCAAAAATTTCGTTACGGTAACGGTTGGAGCACGCATTAAGGAGCGTTCCGTAGCGTACCTTAGCAAATCCGTGTTTATATATATATATATAGATATATATATATATATAAAATATATATTTATATGTAATCCTTCTATTATGTGAGCTGTCGCACAATCGTCCCAGTGTGCGACATTTCCAAACGACGTCGTAGAGCCGAGCATCATGGCGATAGGGGCTAGGCATTGGGAGTCTTGCAAAGGTCAGATCTAGATCCAAAGAGGCGGTGGAGGCTAGAGAGGTTAAGGGCTGGACAACAAGGTCTGAGTGTCGAAGATGAAGACCGGTAGATCTAGGAGTTGAAAGGAATGACAAGAGGGTGTTGGAAACAATCGGTAAATGGCGTCGAGGCTAGTATGGAGATTCGACGAAGAACGATCAGATCTGAGGATGTAGAAAAGCCAAATCTAGAAGGGATTGAACTTCGGCAAGACAGGTGGTATTGGGTTGAAGGAGGAAAAGTGGCTACGGCCAGGAATCCCTCTGGCCGAAGATTAGTGGTGGGTGGTCAGGTCGGGAGATTCATGGGTTTGAGGTTGGGTGACTGAATTCTTGGGCGATGGCAGTTTGGTTTCTCACTTGAGCTTCAAGTTATTTGTTGGTTTGCTGCTGCAAGCTCCGTCTTTGCTGCAATTAATATATATATATATATTTAAACGAAACAACGTAGTTTCATTTTGGCACACAGTACTTTGGTATACGACGCCGCACATAATTGAAAGATTATATATATTTAAACGAAACAACGTAGTTTCATTTTGGCACACAATACTTTGGTATACGATGCCGCACATAATAGAAAGATTATATATATATATATTTTTTTTTATATCAATCTATTATTAAAAGTAAGATAGGTCACTTAAATGACCGTTATGTGCTCCAATGATTAATGAATAAAAGGCAAAGAAAACCTTTGAGGACCATGACCATCCAATTCTGAAATTTTGGAGATGAAGCTTACCAATTTTCCTTTATCTTAGTATCGGGTAGATCTCTTATATGTTTTCCACGATTACAAAATTTTATTTTTTAAAAAATCTTTAATTTTTTTTCCTTAATCTTTAAGGTTTTTGTTTTAAAATTTTTTTTCAATACTTCAATATGCCAATGCATTGCTCCCAAAGGAAATTATATTAATGAGAATTTATTGTCATGATCTCCACAGTGGGTGCAACTGGAGGATTTTATCGAAGAAAACATACATCGTTGGATTAGGAAGTTTTGGAATGGTTCATAGAGACAATTAGATCATAACTTGTGGACTAAGGCCCTATTTGTTTGGGCTTCTCTTGAAAAAAAAAAACATAAAGCAAAATAAAATCTTATTTTTTGGACTTACATGAAAAAATAAAAGCACAAAACAAAGTAAAAAACTTTAAATTAAACATAATATAAAATACTTGGGTTTGATGTAAAAAATAATCTTTTAAAGGTGATATGAGGTGTCTCTTAACTTATCTAGGTTGTTTTTAAGGGGTTACGAGTTGTTTAAAAGTAATATGGGCTACCTGATAAGTTATTCAGGTTGTTTTCTAATGGATTACGAGTTGTCGACGGCCAATAAATCACTTTATACCATGAATGTTTCCTTCTATATATATTGCATGATAACAAGATCAAACTCAAACTAAATATCCACGTGACCATCAAATTAAAACTTAATATCCATATTACTCTCGAATATTCTCTCCAATTGATCATTTAGGACAAACTCTTCTATAGTCATTCAATCTTTAAATCTTTGTTAGATGGGCACAACCTATACAAATTATTAGAGATAGTCATAATAAACGACCCGTACATCATCAATGAACAACCCGTACAAGCAATGAAACCATTCATAAGATATAAAATTATCAAGGATGACATACACAATACATAAACAGTCTTGGAATAACCCATGAGCACATAACCAACCATTTGTACATTTGGTTTTCTGTACGGAGTGTTTGGAGTTAAAAAAAAATAAAAAAATTCAACCAACAGCTCGAACGCATAACCAACCACCCATGCCTTTGATTTTTTGTATGGGTTGTTTTGTAAATCCCGCCAATTTCAGGATTTATATGGTCCCAAAAAAAAAAAATTCCCTTAGCTAAAATTTAAATTAAGAAGTTTATTAATTAATGGGTTAAAACTAAGTTAACCGAATGGGTTATGAATCTAAGTTACAACTTAAATTGAGAATTTTATTAATTAATTGAGTCATAATTTTTGAATAATTGTTTCCTAAAAAAAATGATATATTTATATGGTACTCTATTCATTCCAAAATATTAATGGATAACGGTTTTATTTTCAAGTTAAACAAATTTAAATATAATTACATCATATTTAAAATATTTTATTTCTCTCAATTATATTATAATAATTACTATTCAATATCACAATAAATAAATGACTGATTAAATAAATAGTTTCAAGGTACTAGATTTTTTTTTTCTCATTTTCAATCTTAATAAGTAATATGGTTTTTTTTAAAAAAAATTCAAAATTCAAAATTGTTTAAGGGTGTTTCATTTGTCTACGATATAAGTCATTTTGTAATTATTAATGCATCATTATATTATTTTTTCCATTAGTACCCTCCATTAATATACTCATCCATTTAATGTAAAAATTAAAAAATGTAATTATTAAAGAGAGAGAAAAGGGATATTTTAGAAATAACTTGGCATCATTTAAAACTTCTTAATCCAAGAGAAATTGCGACTTACGTCTTGTATAATGAGATGGATGTTGTACTTTATATTGTCATAAACTTAATATAAAATATTCAATATTGATGCAAATAAATTTAATAAAAAAAAATTATTCTGATGATTCAACATTACCGGTATTTAATTTATAGCTCATAGGGACAGATTCGAGAAAAGAGACCCTGATTAGGTATTAGACTATCAGAATTAAGATAGCCAAAGAACCCGGGAACTGGTAATTATTTTAAATGCTTTGGGTAAGGGGAAAAAATTAATAATAAATCCTAACGGGAATCCTAATCCCATTAGGAGTCTAAATGAAGGTTTCCTAATCCTGTTAATATAAGGAATCATGATTCTAGTGAAATTCATGTTTCCATTCCTAATCCGAATGGGATTCGGAAATCAAATATGGAAAGTAAAAACTTGTTATAAATAGAAGGCAAATTTTTCATTTCCAAAACCGTGAACTGAAATCAAACGATTTCGGCTAAAGAAGATTTTAGGAAGAAAAAAATGGCAGTCGAGATCTTGAAAAGTGAGGGTTGGGGAATAGGTTTCTGTGGAGGAGCTCGTTACAGGCCTCCTAAATCTATTCGGAATTCACTTACCAGGGTAGAATTTACCGAATCAAACTGTCATTCTTTTAGTAATTTTTTCCAAAGAAACAAAAAGAACGGGGGAAGGAAACAAAATTACACCCAAGAAAAGGAAAAGATATCTTCAATTGTAAGAAAATATTATAATCAAAGGTACGAGTTATTTTCAAGGTTCGACGAAGGGATACAAATGGACGAAGAAGGATGGTTCTCGGTTACTCCGGAGCTCATAGCAGAGCATCAGGCTTCTCGTTGTCGGGATGATGTTGTAATTGACTTCTTTAGCGGAGTTGGAGGAAATATAATCCAATTTGCACAAACATGCAGACGCGTTATTGCCATCGACATCGATCCAAGAAAGATCCAATACGCAAGAAAAAATGCAACAATTTATGGAGTCGAAGATAAAATCGAATTCTTCATTGGAGATTGCATTCGAGTGGCACCAAAGTTTAAGGCCGACATCGTGTTTCTATCACCACCTTGGGGAGGACCGAATTATGCTAAAGAAAGGACGTTCGATATCAACACGATGCTGCGACCCTACAGTGGACGTCTTTTGTTCAATGTTGCAAGGTCGATCGCCCCAAAGGTTATCATGTTTCTTCCGAGAAACGTTAACGTGAAGCAACTAGAAGAGCTAGCTTCATCCACAAATCCGCCATGGTCACTTGAAGTGGAAAAGAACTACTTGAATGGCAAACTGAAAGCCATTACTGCATATTTCACTAAATCTCGTTGGTAGGAAATGATTTGTAATGTATTTCTTTCTTACATGAATGAATGAATATTATCTTTTAAAAAATCTTGGATTTTTAATCAACGGTTCATATACCATCCCAATTCAAATTTGACTTTCTTCCCGGTCAAAAAAAAAAGAGCACCACACAGCGGGAATGCACGCTCACTTCCGACGGTTAACACTTTAACGTTCAAGAAACCCATGAAATTGGGATCAAACCTTAGAAATTAACCGGAAAAAAACCCCAATATTTCTTCCCAATTCAAATCTGGCCTTCTTCCCAGCCTGAAACTTATAAGAAAAAAAAAAATCGCACTCACACAGCGCGAATGCTCTGTTTCACGGTCAACACTTTTAACATTCAAGAAACCTATAAAATTGGGATCTAACCTTAGAAATTAACCGGATATTCTCTGTTGGGCATCCATTCTTGAAAGAATTTCACGCGATACGGATGCCAAGGGATTACAATCCCTGCTCTTAGTTCATTGAGAAAAGATCGATCTGTTTCCACCATTTGAAATCATTCAGACAGCTTTCTCAGCCCTTGGATTGAGTTGCTTATCAAATCTTATCAACTAAGAATTTCTCGTGTCAAATGGTGATAGCATTCCCTCTTGAGAATATATCTTGAGGATTGTATCACAGATTATTGGATAAAGTTGAAGCTCTGCAGATGATATTCCTTAAGCAGTCCGATCTTCGTTGACAGTTCTTTTACAGGTTTCAAAGGAGCACAGGGGCTTCCTGGCAGTGTGATTTACAGCGAAGAACACTGGTGTATTTCTTGAATGATAATCATATATTCTTTACCTCATTCCTTTTGCCTTTCTTATATGCCCAAACTGATCCCTGCCCTCTTCTTAGTTTCAGTAAGGAGGAAATCAATACAGTCTAAAATTGCCTGGAAATATGAGGAAATCTGAGCCTCTTCCTTTATCTCATCCTTCAATCTTTCATCTTCAGAAAGACATAATCACGACCGAAGAACTTGAAAAGCCCTAGTTGAATATTTGACACTATAATTATCTTGAAAAGTAAAAAATTTATAAATTCAATAAGTATTTTATTTTACTAGAAAATTTAGAGATAATCAACTTTAGGCAATTGCAACAACCCGCCAGCAGGAACCGATATGGTCTCTCTAAATATGTCAATATTCACTAATTGACAGAGAAAAGCAACATTTATATATATATATATATATATATCAAGTAGAAGACCCTTAGAGAGAGATCTTGCATTATTCTCCTCTTGCTGTTAAAGTGAGCAAAAAGTCCCTATAATTCCCATTAGCCATTTCTTCAATCTTCTTGGGTAAAGTAACCCCAAACTTCTTCTTGTACTCTTCTTGGATGAGCTTCAAGTCCACATCTGCTCGGGTAACGATGACCCTTGTTGCTGCTGCTTTTGCAATCTCATCTGCATTGCTCCTCAATGATGCATCCAAAATCTGAAGAACAATCAAATCAATACATTATGAATAGTTTTCTCACTATAAAAGAACGATTCAGTTATGATATGATATAATTCTTACAAAATCATATGATCGAGAACTCACCTCGCTGAAGTATGTTTGAGGCAAGCACAGGCATTGAACTGCCTGTCTAAGGCTGGTTTGCCCACCAAGATCCTGAAAGTTGAGCCAAGAAAAAGGAAATTTATCAATAAGAAGGTTATAGAATACTGTTATGAAAAATAAATTAATTAGGAAGAAAAAAAAAGGATAATTAGTAAAGACATGAAAAAAATTCTACCCACCTCATCCAAGAGATTACCACTGAGTTCCTTATAATGCTGGTACACAGACTTGAGATGGAGTTTGCTTCTTGTAGTCAGTATCCTCACAATTTCTTCTTCTTCAATGAGATTTTTCCCTGCATCTTTTATGGCATCGTGGATGATCTTTGCTTCAGACTTTGCAATTTCTTCTCTCATTTTTGGCCCTTCATAGCGGTAAGAACTCACTAGTCCAACCAAAAGCTGCATATATGGTGAACCAAATTAAGACATTTTATGATCTAAAGAATAACAAACTCCGTCCATTGCCATGCTAACTAGTCCCTAATTATTGCTACAAATGACTTATAAATAAGAACGGAGGAGTAAATTTTTTTTCGAAAGAAACAAGAAGTAGAAAAAAATGAACTTGCCCTTCTTTCAGAGCCTTGGATATGGAAAGCAATGTCTTC
This sequence comes from Parsonsia alboflavescens, assembly GCA_028571225.1. NCBI lineage: Eukaryota > Viridiplantae > Streptophyta > Magnoliopsida > Gentianales > Apocynaceae > Parsonsia > Parsonsia alboflavescens. Next base: position 29,793 of record JAOXNR010003977.1, read on the forward strand.
CTCAATTGAATGATCAAAGAGAGAATGGTATGCTTTTCTTGCTCCCAGCAAATCTTCTGAAGACCTTGTGCATGCGATCTCTATCACCACTCCACACTGAGGTCCTTTATGCACTGCCTCCTTCAGCAAACGAGCATCTCTTTCCCAGGCATGCATTGTCCACAATACCACTGCTTCCTGAAAAAAAAAATTATATTTACCAATTTAAAGAAAATTTTCTCACAGTTATTTTAGAGAATTTTGTTAAGAATATACATTTACCAAGTTTATTAAATGTAGATTTATATGTGACTCTAATTTATTAATAAACCATATATAATTTGAATAAAATAAAATAAAATAAAATTTGAAATTGATGAAAGAAATAAGAAAAGAAGGTATGGAGTGAGTAAAAAAATACATTCAATTGATTTAGTTCATTTTAAATATTTATTTTTGGATGAGATTATTTGGTTCCAACCTTAATTTAACTAAGGGCATTTAAGGTAATTTAATCAAAAAATATCTTTATGTCTCCCACCTAATTGAATATATAAGTTTTAATCTTTTTCCTTGTACTTAAAAAAAAAAAAAAAAGGGGTCAAATCAGACACCTTCATCATTCATTATTACTTGACATAAACCTCTCAAGTCTCAATAATAATTGACAAACCCAAGCGACAAATGAGAGAGTACGGGCTTTGACAGCTGCTATCCTCTTCCATAGTGGGCCTGGCCCAACTCCATCGTAAACCAACTCGAGGGCTCCATATTAAATTTTTTTCTTTTCTTTTTTAATAAAAAATTCTCTTTAACAACATCTATTATCTATATATTATTTTAAATGGTAACTAAAAATTTATCCATAAATTTAAATAAATGTATAATTCTGTAATAATATATGTATTTAAAAATTTATAAAATAACAAAATTATTATATTTTTCTTTCTGATCATACTACCTCATGCCATAAAAACAATCCAGATTTCTTTTTTATTTGTTTCAAATTATAATCCATTTTTTTTATGAGAGATCGTTGTTAAAAGATTAAATTATTCTAATTAATTCTTTTTCATGTCTACTTCTTTCAATTCCAATATACTCTAATAAATGTTTCTATAAATTAAATGCAGATATAAAAATAACATTACTCTTAAAAATAATTAAATTAACTCCTTTAATTACTTTTTTTATTCTGGTATAAAAAACAGAACGTGGACTATCCAGGTAGTATTGAAATTTAACAAAAGCTCAACTGTTTCTGTGAAATCACTAAATTCAAGAACTTTTCGAGAGGCAGATTTGGGCTTTGGGACGTAAGAGTCAGTGTTCTCGGTAATTTCTCAGAGCAAGTGAACCCCAAAAACAGTGATGAGCCAAACTCAAAGTGCAGTTCTTCTTAGGGATCAAAATTGAATGAAAAAATCAAAATGCCCAAAATACAAGTTTGGAGGGAAGAATGATCATTGGAGGAGATGAAAAAGAAGTGTACCTTGAAACGCAGGAACTCCTGCTGAAGTTTCTCAACGTATCGATCATCCCACCTCTCAAACTGACGTTCATCCTCCACAAAAATGTCACGGCTCGTTTGCCTGAAGGATTTTCTCTGCTCCGGATGCCATTTCCCCAGTATTGATATCACCGACTTCTCCTCAACCCCAAGTCCTGAACCCAAACAACAAAACCTATTTTCAAAATTTTCAAGCAAAAAAAAAAAAAAATGCCGGAGATTTCTTCTTCAAATCTTCCGAAAGTATAAACAAATTTTGATGATGTAATTAGTAAAGACCAAAATTGAAAAAAGGATTAGTAATTAGACGGAGCGAGGAAGAACCTGAGAAGGCCTTGGCAAGAGTTCCAAATTCGTTGGGGATTGCCATCGAGAGAGAATTCTTAATTAGGAAGTGAGAATTTTCAGTGAAGAGCAGGTTCCATAAATAATACTAGTACTGATACACTGAGCCTGAAGAAAGAGGGTCTATGTAGCATTAAAGGCTTTGGATAATATGGGATTGACAATATTATCCCTGAGAATACATATAAATTAATTAATGGGACATTTAATACTGGAATGGGTCCTTGAACGCTTCCGCTGTTTCAAGTGGATAAAAGTTATCCCATTTATGGGCATTTATGAGTGGTTAAAAGAAAAGATGAAATTAATAAGAGGGAAAAGATGTTATGTTATGTACAAAAATTAGAATTTTTTATTTAAGGTGTCAGGGTTAATTTTCAAGTATCTCGACAGTTCGCTTATCTAGGAGAGTGTTGTTGGGATTCAAATTCGATACCTATAATTTACGCCCTCAATATTTCATCCACTGGATGTCTCCGAAGGGGCAAAAATTTTTTGATTTCTTAATGAACAACTTTAAGAGAAGAAAATTGGACTACATACCTTGTTTGCAATTTGGAAAAGAAATGGGGGTGGGGGATCTATCAAATCTACTTTTTTTTATCTAATGAAAATACAACATTTGCATTTAAGAGTGTGATTTAGTAATTTGCAAATGAAATCTGTACATGCAGGTCTTGGATTCGACTCTCCTCCTCAACGATTTAGTTTTCGTTCATACTATAGCTTTGGTTAACTAGATTTAAGGGTGTGTAAAATGTATGTATAATTTATTATAGATAACATAATTTAAAACCAAAATAAATTTTTAATCAATTATTAATAGGATCAAATCGTCGTAAGAAATGGTAAAATATGATTTAATAATATAAAATATATAAAAAATTATAAATATATTTTTTAAAAAAATAAATATAGGAAAAAAAATATAATCAATTATTAACCAAATCAAATTGTCCAAAACTGATTATAAATGGTTTGGTTCGGTTATACATTAAAATTTGTTATTTATTGGTTAGGAAATTACTATAATTGATTATGACGGTTTGATCACAAAATCTAGTTATAACCAAATTGTGAATACCCTATGTCGATTTATATGAGTTTGTGTTTCTTGTAGGGTAAATCTATCTCTTAATGAAATAGTCTTCGAAAACAAAAATGATTAAATAAATACATGAATTTAAAAAATCTATCTATATATTATTAAAAGAAAGACAGCTCTATTGCAGAGCTGCCAAGTGTTCAAATAAAAAATAAAAAATAAATAAAAACAAAAGAGAAAATAAATGGGAAAGAAAGAAAAGAAACTTATCATTAACTAAGGAAGGGGTCTTTTCGGGGACATCCTAGTGGGTGGAGTTGCAGTTTCGAAGACCATAGTTCTCGAGTTCTGCAAACTGTATTTACCTAAAATAGATATTTGTTTATAACATGTGGTTTTGTCATAATTTTAGTTAGTATCAGAATGATTTTTATTTACCTAAAGTTTAGGTGTAAAAGGTGATGATTCGAACCCATGACCTCTTAATTATAGATGCAATTGTTTTACCTCTTGAATAAGTACTACTTGTCCTCATTCCAAGTTTTCACACATTGATTACAGAAGATAATTACAACTATATAGTTTGAACTCAATTTTATCAAAATATTCTCCTAACTAATCAATTAAAATAAATTTTAATTATACTCCATTAACCCTCTGTTCTATTTCATTGCTTGAGTACTCAATAAAAAGTTGTGAGGATTTTTTTTTTCCCTGAATTTTTGAAAATTTACAAAAGGATCTATTAAGGGAAAAAATACTAAATTAATTTTATAAAATATGAGAAATAATTTATTTTACTAAAATAATAATATGTAAAATTCGATGGTATATATATATAAATATATATATATATATTTATATATATATATATATAAACTTAATTCGTTATTAACAAAAAAGAAAAGGAAAAATAAAGTTAAAACAGAGTGTCAATTGTGGCCATCACCTCCGTAATTTAGTTTTTTTTATTTTATTTCCTACTAAGAAAAATATATAGCACGTTCATATTATTTTTCATCATTGTCCCTTTCTTTCATCAAAAGCTGAAACCATACCTTACAATAATTGCCGAAGCAAACTCGTGAACCACATTCATACTGTTTCTAATTTCTCTGTTTTGTGGGACATTAGATCTAGCACTAACGGACCTAGAATAATTTTAGAATGGGGGAAAAATTTTAACTGAAAGATAAATTTTGAATTTATATGGGGTAAAATTTTAATTATAATATAATATATATATATTATATAGTATTTTTAAAAATATGCCCCTAAGATCCAACATTATTTTACAGTACACCGTAGTTCTATTTGCGTACTATAAATTTAATAACCTTATATCACTTTAGACTTTTAAATAGCGTAAAAATTTAAATATGATATGAGAATGAAATAAAAATTTAATTTAATTTCAAACCATGAGATATTCTCATATTCAAACATATTTTTTCTGATTCATCGTATAGGTCGATTTAAATCTTTAAATTTATTTTAAAATATAAGTAGTTTTATAAAATTTGATCAATATTTATTATTATCTTTCCACTTTTACCCTTAGATATTTCTTAATTCAATTTTCAATTTATATTATGAAGCGGATGCAGCATTGGTTTAGTCAGCCATTGGGGTAGCATCAGCGCCCATTAATGCTCCGCTCATATCAGTAGACCCCATTCCGCAAATAAAGATCAAATGTTTTTTTTTAAAATTTTCTTTCTTCAATAAATGCTTTCTCAAAAAAAAAAAAAAAAAAAAAGAAAGAAAAAAGATTGCCTAGTCACTCAAATGTGAATAATGAGAAACCAACTCCATCATAGGCAAAGTGCAGAGATGTCTTGAAAGTATAAAAGAGATGGAACCTTAATAATGCACATGTGCAATCTGGAAAAGGGTTTCCCAATGCCAGATGGTCTGTACTCCACTTTTATATATTCCACTTAATTATATACTTTTTAAAAATAATTTTTTTTTATATTTGAAATTTCACGAATAATTTCTTTAATTTCAAAACCTTTTTTTTTTTTTTTTTTTTGGTGCTTTCACTTACCCTTTCGATCTCATACTAATGAGCTCATTTTTGTAACAAGAATAATTTGGTAAATTCATTAATGATAAAGACATCATTAATGTTTGTATAAAAATTAATTATTTTGAAACTAAATGTAAAAAAAAGAAAAAAAAAACTTCACATCTTAACACTCAAATATCGACTATAATAAAACAGCTATATTTTCAATGTATGTTGTCAGACCTTAAGAGACCATTTCAGATGTATTAGAGAAAATTATTAAAACGTCATATATGTTACTCTTTTCCTTACTATTTTGTAAAAAGAAATTTTATTAAAATTAAAATAATATATATTTTTTAAAAATATCATCATTTATGATTTTAATCAAAATAATAATAATGATTGAGGAAAAGAGAGAAACAATGGTAATACCATAAAAACAATCAATCAAATACATAACAAACTAACCTCAATAACTAAAAGTTATATTTAGTGATAAGAAAAATGAGTTCAAATGAAGTATAAAGGGATTGCTCTGGATTTTTTAATCATACTTTTATCTCATATTCTACATCATCAATGATAAACATATACTCATACTTTTGTAAATATATTTTATTAATAAAATATTTAAAAAATATACTATACTCTATAAAAATTTTATCTAAATCGAGTAATATAAATAATTTTATTAAATGGTGTAAAATATAAACTAAAATATCCGAAGCCCCATTTGGGAACTGAGGAAGTATTAAAATACATCAGATAAAACAAAATTTCTCAGCGGTTCTTTCACAATATATTAGAAAAATAAATAAAATTGGCCCAAATTATACATTTTATTTTCGAAAATGTGATATTTATTTGATGGGACGTTAGAGTGGGAGGCGTATCAATGACCAGCCCAAGTCTCTCGTCTAGCCCAATTCTTGGATGTGATTTCCAAATTCCAAGTCATGAAATGAAGTCAATGGCATTTAACAACCGATGATTACGACATCCCACAATCCAGACCACATTATCTTTTGTTTTTCTAATTTAAATAATATATGTATTCATAAAAAAATATCAAATACTCTTAACATTTAATTTATAAAAAATTAAAATACATGTATGTATATTTTATTAGGGATTTGAAAAATAGTGTAAAAAATAAGAGACAAAATCATGAACTAGGAGAAAGTTATGGGATCATTGATTCTAAAATTTCTTGGGCCATTTTGGAATAGTATAAAAGGTAGCATTAGAGTACCCCTTTTCTCATTCCTATGGGTAATGAAAACAATGGCAAAATGGCCGACTTAGGATTGACTTATCTTAAAAAAACAAGCACTTAAATAAATAAAATAAATATAATTCTCCAAAATTTTCTACCTTTTTCTACTAATTTTTTAACTTTTTTTAAATTTTTTTTAATTTTTATTCTCTGTCTATCCAAGATTTTTTTTTTTTTTTTCAATTTCACCTCCACCCCCTAACCATAACGCCTATCCTCCCCTCTCTCTGTATCTTTTTTTTCCCTTTGTTTTAGGAAAAAATTTTCTTCTACTCTTTTATTTTCTATTTTCTTTATACTTTTTTTTAACCATACTTTTTCTTTTTTCTTTTTTTTTCCTTTTTCACAAGATCAAATCAAACACCAATTTTTTTATTCATCTTGAAATATTATTTTTTTAAAAAGAAGTTATATTAATGTATTGTATTAAAAAATAATTTAAGTATATGTAAATATATTAAATGTTAATATTTAATATAATATAACTTGTCCATTAAGGAACATTACAGTGGATGGAGTGGGAGCACGTCGAGGTGCATACAAGCAACTTTGGATACCGCTAAAAAAATATAACTTATACAATATAAATATTTTATTATATTTTAAAAATTACAATAAAAATTAAATTTCCCAAAAAAAAAAAAAAGTTAAAGTGCGGCTTTTATTTTAAAAGCAATTATAGATTAATATATCCAACACAAAATAGCTTTAAGTATATATATATTTTTTTCAACTGTGTTTGGCTCAATTCACACCCATCTCAATATTTTACTTATTTATAAGGGTATTGATGGGAGTCGAATTTGAGACTTATGATTTGCATCCTGGCCACTCAACCCATTGAGATATTCCTGAAGAGACCAAAATAGTTTTAAGTTAAAAGAAAAATAGTTCTATAAAATGCAACACTGAAAAAGTACTTATTTTATAAGCTTATCCAAACAAGTCCTTAGTCATATAAGTTTTTTTGTTTTGATCATGTAGGTTTATATATATATATAGAGGAATGATAGTGTGTGCTTGACCGTGCACACTAATGAGTACAGTAGTTAGTCAACTAATGGTCAACTAACGGTAAACTAAATCCTAAGAGGATAAACTAAACCCTAAAAGAATAAACTAAATCCTAAAAGGATAAA
>JAOXNR010003987.1:0-37075 GCA_028571225.1 Parsonsia alboflavescens
GCTAAAACTAACAGAAAATTATGTCTTCAACACAGTTGAATAAATTCTACCTTTGTTCCCTTCCAAGCGCATTTCAAGCTGCTGTATTGCATGTCCATAGCAACCATTTTCTCAAAATTAAAATCATCTGGTAGGCGCTTCTGAGGAAATCCATGCCAACAGAGCCACCTTATCTCTTTGGATATAACTTCAAAAGATCCCACAAGATGAACATAGTTAAGCTGAAGTAGCCTGAGTCGTTGCATACCGGCAAATGTCTCGCTTTCTAGCTCATATGAATTTTCTGGTGTACCAACTTCATAAGCTGTTTTGTCTTTGTTTAGCAAGTGCATATCAAGTGACAGCGCATGTATCTTACCGGTGCCCTGAGAATAGGAAACTACATATAAGTAATATGATTTGCTGGAGAAATAGATCAACTATGCATGTAGATAATGAGGAATCAATCCTTACTGTTTGGCCTTTAAGCATGTCAAATGAATCCTGATGCTGCCATATTCTGCTGCGTTCTCCGGGGTTATCAGTGGATTCCTGGCGAACAATTTCTCTTCCCAAATCCCCGAGAAATTGATGCATTTTAAGTTTTTTCTTTGCATTTATGTTTAAGAGGCATCTGTCCATGAGGATCTGAAACCCATATGTGGGGAGGGAAAAGATTGCATTTTTCAAGTATTTTTCCAACATAATCTTTATCCTCACCAAGAAAAAAACAAGAATTGCCAAGGAAAAGGTTTTTTACACTACCACAGGCAAACACTCATAGCTTACTCTTAACTTATCAATTATCTTTCTATGAGGAATAGCTTCAAACTTCTCTAATGCGCTTGTCCATATATCTTCTTTTTGGTGGCAAAGAAAAGAGCCTAATACTTGAAGAGACAACGGAACACCTCCACAGTAATTGATGGCTCTTTCTCAAAGCTCCATATAAAATGTAATTGGATGGTCTTGTTTAAAGGCATGCCAACTGAAGAGCCCCAATGATTCTTTATCCTCCAACATCCCTACCCTATGCAATTTTGATCTGGAGTAAGCATTTAGCAATGAAACATCTCTTGTTGTTATGATAATCTTACTTCCCAGACAGAACTGATGGTATTGACAAAGTATTGCATCTAATTGGCTCTCTTCATCTATGTCATCTAGAATAAACAATGATCTTCTATGACATAAGGCCTTTGTAATTAGTGTTATCCCATGATCGACATTGTTGATATCCGGCTTTCTCCCCTTGCAAATGTCTGAAAGCAGGTGCTTTTGTACAAGATTGAATGTTCTTGAAAACTCTCTGATATCTTCAAGGAAGAAGGTTTCATCAAAACTGTTAAAGTTCAAATTGTAGATCACCTTTGCAATGGTTGTCTTCCCGATTCCACCCATACCATGAATCGCCAATATGCCCACATCAGAAGAACCATCTTGCAACCATCAAGTAATTTCTTTGACATGTCCATGAATGCCAATTAGATGCTGGGCTCACTTAAGACCCTGGGGTTAATGTTCTGCAGAACTGCAGGAATAATATGATCTTTTAATAAATCTTGCCTCGTGCCTACATTTGGAATGAAGACAGAAACTGTAAAAAGATCATGGTTTGTCAACAGTTATACTGGAAACTAAAATCGATTTATAATACATAAAACTTGCAATTGTCTTTGACAACCTTCCTCCATTCCCTTTCTAACAAACAAGCCTAACTAACTCAAGAAGATCCCGTTGACTGAAAAATTCAGCTTATTAATTACCCCTTTTGTGTATTTTGGGCATATATATGGGCTCCAAAATCTAATTTTAGATTGCTTCGTATAATGTTACAGTAATTTCGTGGATGACTTATCAGACTTTCCAAATTTTTAAGGATAAATGCTTCGTATTTGAGATGGATAGTAATGAAACATTTGAACTACAAACAAGAATTTAAGCCATCTCAATGAACTCCTATCCAAAAACTGTATTCCTAGAATATCATTATTCATAAATCTTTATTCTGAGTTCAACCCTAACTCATTCCAAAAAAACTGTACTCACTTGATTCTACAGGATTACTTCATTAAACCTAATTCTACAAGAATAACTGATCACTGAAAAAAAAAAAAAAATCTTACCTGTCAGCTTGGTTTTCCAAGACAAATCCGCCAAGATCTGCTACATCTTTGAGTGCCCTTCTCCACTTATGCAATTTATTAAAAGGCCCTTCTTCATATTCCCCAAATTTCTCCTTGAATCTCCTTTCATGTTCCTCGAATCATTTCTTGAAATTCCCTGTTTGATTTCTCACTTCCGAAGGGCTAACATGGTAGAAAACAGGCAAAACTTGTTGCCCAACGGCAAATCGGGAGTTTGAGCAAATGCTGTAAACTCGTAAAGTTTATATTCGAATAAATAAATATATTAAATAATTTATATATTATTACAATAAAATAAATATTCTAATAATATAATAAAAAAAAGTTTAAAATTTATATTTATACTTAATTTCAAATAAAATTACACTAAATTAACAAGTTTTATAAGACTAAAATCCATCTAACAAGGTTTAAAATATCAACAATCAAAAACAAATATAGTAAAAATATAAAAAACTATATCAATATTAATAAAAACATGAAAATTAAAATTTTGATACATTAATACTTTAAAAGAATTTAGATCTTATTAGATAAAATAATTAAAATATAAAGTATGTCAATATAAAAATTATTAAAAATGTTACAAAAATTTAAAAATTAAATTTACCTATATTATATATAAAGGTACAAATGCTCTTCACATGTTATGATGCCTCCGGATCTTTCAATCTTCTACTATCTTTTTTATATCAATTTTTTATAAGACTAATAAAAAAAATATTATTTTACTAATAAAATTATATACTTAAACATTAAAGATATGTTTTTAATCTTTATTAAATAATATATATTATTTTATTTGATAATGTTAAAAATGGGATAGAATATTATCCCGAGGCCATGACTTTGGATGAGGGCAACAACGATGCTAATGGGACTGTTCACGGTCCGCTTTGATCAGGTTTTGAAGATTTTTTAAATTGAAAGTTTTGAAATCAAAATTAAACTATTTAAAGTTTCAAACTATTGTTTAGGTTTACATTAATTTGGTTGGATCAATTCTTGCATTTCTCTATTTCAATAAATTGTGTAAATAAAATACCTAAATGAATAAATAAAATAATTTTTTGTTATCAATAATACAAAAATATAAAGCATATACTCCTTTCATCCCAATATAGTTGCTATTTAAATTTATTTCACCAATATTATGGAAATAATAACTTTATTCATTTTGAACTGTTTTACTCTTCATAATTAGTGTAATTTTTAAAGAAAATTTATAATGAAGTTGAGATTAAAAATATTAGGATGGATTGGTATTGAATTGTAAGATGTGAAATAATTAATTAACGTTGAAAAAAGTCACAAATAAAGTAAATTAATGAGAGTAGAGAAGGAAATTCAAGTCACTATTTTTTTTTTTTATCATTGAAATGTGTTGGCAACAACTAATTTAGGACAATAACTTTCTCCTTAAGCAATGACTAATTCAAGTCCATGTCACAAATCAATTTGAATTACTAAATTTTAATAATCATGTGGTATTAATAACTTTTTGGAAGATAGATGTTTTTTATCCATTAACTATTTATAGATTGCGATTTTCACCTCTTTTTTTTAGTGTTTTCTGATCCTTTAATAAATTTTTTTTTGATGCAATCAGTTATTTTGATCAAAAATTGAGTTTTTGTAATCTCTTACCAATAGTATTTTTGTCCCGTAACATCCATTTTTTTGCATCTAATTGATAATCGGGCCAAAGGAATTTGGGTTGATAATAACCCAAATCTTTGCCCATAGAAGCAAAACCCATTTCCTAAATCGATCTGAGATTTTTCCTTTAACCATCTGTTTGAAACTTTGAATGATCCGATAATCGATCATTTTCAACGTCTTATTCTTTGTTAGTTCTGTGAAAATATGTTTATTCAAAAACACCAATCTTGTACTGACCCAACATATGTGAATTGACACATCACAAAGATCGGCAAAATCACCAAAATGAAGTTGTACCGTAGTATAGTTGTACACCTGCATCAATTTCTGCTAAAATCCTCTTCTTAGCCTTCAAGGAATTATCCCTCTATTCTCTCCTCCATCTCAGAGATCTTCCATTTGCCCTCTTCTTCCCTTTAGGATAAAAGCCAATCCTCAAAATTTAGGGCCGTTTGAATGGTCTTATTAAAAAGTGTTTTTTTCTTAAGTTAAACCGTTAGTACAATGATTTATAAATGTTTTTCAAAATCAAAACTTGTTTAGATGAAAAAATACTTTTAATGAAAAAGTGGAACTTGTGTTCCAGGTTGAACTGTGGCAGTCAAGTTTACAAACAGAGAATTCGGTGGATTCTTATTCAGCAAAGCATATTCAAAGTTATCGCACTTCGAATACATGCAACAAAAATTCACAGGTTTCCGACCTACGGTATGCCTGCACTCAATAGCCTTATTTTTTAACGTGTAAAACCCTTATTCCATGGGATTCAACAATTTTTTGTTTTTTTTTTTTTCAATAGCCTTATTTAATTTTCAGGTGAAGAGAAAAATGGGCAATGAATCACAAAAGAAAGTACAAACTTACCACTTTCGCATGATAATTTTTTTTTATTTAAAATAAATGCATTGGTGTATCACTCCCCATCATATCACTCTCTATTATACTAATAAAATAATATGAATAAAAACTTTATTCATAGCATTTACTTATTATCTTTTAAAACCTAAAAAGATAAACTAAATCTTATGGGAATTTTATTTTTTAAGTACAGATGTTAAACTTTTATTGATATAATATGAAGTGGTAAATATAATTGTATAATAGAAGATCTCGATTCATTAAAACCTAGCCTTTTTGTAAGCTGATTTTATTCAATGCAATGGAGATCTCTTTATTTAAAATATATATAGTCTTTTCTAAATTAATAAAGAATTTACTAGAAAATTCGATATTATTGTACTGTAAATTAAACAATTCATACCTTTTTGGATGCATATAGATAAAAGAAAAATCAATTTTTCAAAAATTACAAGTTGAAAATTGACCCAAAAAAAAAGAAGATTTATTTATTTGAATTTTGACCCTATCAAATTTCCTTAGAAGGTCGGAAAATTCCTGAATATCCTTTTTCGTCTATTTTCTTGGGCCTGGGCCGCCTGACTCTTACTGTAGTTTGAAAGCAGGTGATTGACTTATTTTTTAATTAAGGAAGAAGAATAACGACTTTTTTTTGTTATTAAGATTTGAAGGATGAAAGGCTGATATTTTAGTGACGGGACAATATAATTGCAAATTCTCTATTAATTCTTGTAAATGGTGATTATTGATTAACTAACTCTCTAAGAATTGCTCCAATTGGCTGAGAGTTTAAATTGTGATTATTGTTAGGGTTTTCAATTATTTAGGTAATCTTAATAATATTATAGATTGTTAGGGTAGTTTTGGTTTAAAATATTTGAAAAATTCAATATTAAAAACTAGTCCAAATACAGTCTCAATTTTTTTTTTTTAATTGTCCAAATTACTTTGAAATTAATTGTCATACCCATCCTTTTTTTTTTATTTCTTTTACTTAGCATTTATCCCCTTTTTTTTTTTTTAGCATAGCTAATTGAAAAATAAGTCATTTACTTATAAAGGTTCACTCTTAAAATAACAAAATTATATATATTTTTAAAAAATATCTAAATGAAATTTCATATCTTTCTCTATTAAACTTTTTTTTTTTCCTTTGTTTTTCTATTTTTTATTTATGAAACATTAAAGTCTAATTATTTAAAATTAAGTGAAATTCTTTTTTTAATCAATTTCAAATATTAAGATCTAAGTAATTATTTGACATTTTTCATATAAAAATTAGAATTTTTTATAAACTTAGTAGTTTTAATTGTTTTTAGTTTATTTGTTGTACTTTTTATACTAAAATAAGAAATTATTTTATTCTCATAATTTTATATTTAAATATTAGTATAAAAAAATGTTATCTATAATATGAAATTGATGGACTAACGGGTTGCAACTTGAGACTCATGATAATATTTTGAAAATTGTCATTGTGATTATGGTCCAAGCATAATAAAGCCGAAAAATAACATGAGGCCCAAAAGAGAATAACGAGCTTATAGAATCCAATACAATGAGAAGTCTTAAAAGACCCGCAAGGCAGAGTTAACTCGAATGACAATAAGAAGATAGCTTCATTAATCGTCAAATAATATTTTTATTCACATAACATCACACATCATTCCACAACATTGCAAGATCCAAACTAGCCCCGAAATGCTCGTAAAACTAATTACACCTGGAATAGGATACAAATAAAATTGCCATAATGCAATATTAAGTTGTGAGAATTGGAGGGATGAAATCTGCACGGCTTCCAAGAACTCGAGCTTTGGTGTCTGGGAAGTATTCTAGCCCTGGTAGCTCACCATCCGCACTTGCACCAATTGGATAGCTAAGCAGGTGGCCAGGAAGATCATGGTCCAGGGTTTCTTGAGAGTACTAATCCCAATACTTTAGAGATATCTGGTTTACCTTTTGGATGCATTCCAAACTCTCAGGTTGAAGAAAGCTGTTATCAAGCATGCCCAAGTGCTCATACCACAATGCCATGCTGAACCCATGAACCTGACCCCTGGCAGGATTACGGACAGATAAATGGAATGGTTGGTTGGTAGGCTCTCGTTGCAATTTCTGAATCCCTTGCTCCGTTCCATTGATCTCTGATTGATGTTGGCAGATCCTACTACAATATATTCATCAACTGCAAAGAGGAAAACATTTGTACACATTTAATATGTAATTCTTGAATCTGTTTAAGAGATTTAGCATCGAAATTTACCTATCATCATTTTAGCATGGACGTAGATCATAAAACGCCTTGCTGCTTGTGCTCTACTGTAGTCTGTATCAGGATCTGGACTTTCTGGAGGTACATATTCTTCACTCCTTTCTTCATAAAGAAAGATAACTGTACTTATGAACGAGGGACAATTAAAATTTAAGGTTTATTTATTTATTTTTCATAGAGAGGAGTTGAATTATTATACATAAGTTGTTTTTGTATTTTTTATTTCTTTCATATTAATTTATATTTATTTCAAGTATTTAAATAGTTAAAAATTTATTCCCAATATATATTTTCTTATAAAATTTGACATTTTTTTTTACAGGTTTTTTTCTATTTTTATAGCCGCCACTATTAATATTTCAATTTCCTAGATTCAAATTTAATTAAAAAATTTCAACTTATTTGAATTTTATTTTTGTTTGAGAAAAAGGAAAAATCTTTAATCACAATTTTTTTTAAAAAAAAAAAAGAAAAAAAATTGAACGTGATATATAGGCATAAAAAAAAAACACGCACCGTCATAAGAGCAATCGAATGGGATGGATTATTGGAACCCACTTTGCATTAAAAAGTTAAGGCTAAATGCCTCCTGATAATTATTACCCATCAAATCATAAAATATGCAATAAATATGATGATAATTAATTATGGTAAAATATACAACATTTATTTTTGAGAATAAATCATTTTAAATTAATTTTTATTAAAAATTAAATAATTTAGTGATTATATTATATGTGAAATATTGAATTTCTTTTAAATATAATTTATAAACTTCTTCCATAATATTAGATCTCTATAAAGTTGTTTTTTATTTCCTTTCAAATTTCTAAAATATATATCCTAAATAAAAAAATACATAGGATTTGAATAAGTTTTTAATATATTTACATTGGTTTAGAACCACATATCGCTTTTCCAAGCAATCAAGAAGCCAATTTTGTAAGCAGTTTGCTCAATTGCCTTGAGCAACTCTTCATCAAGATTACTCTCTTTTGAAAATTCTAATGCAACCTTAAAATATAGATATTTTTTAAAAAGAAATAGATAAAAAAACAATCTTTTCTATTAAAAAAGGTAAGTTTTAATCATTTATGATTTTCAACTTGTCTAATCCATATAAAACAATAAAAAGTTTCATTTTAAAATTGAATATATTTTATTAAAAATAATTTATTCTTTAAATTTGTAATTTCTATATAAGTTTAAAGTTTTGAATGAATTACTATCTCAATATTATTTAGAAAGAAAATAAAAGAATTAAAAAGAAAGATAATTAGTTTGTATTGATTGGGACATTTATAAGTAGAAAAAAAAAATTCAAATAAGTAGAAAATATTCAAATATATTATAATATCTAAAATTATCTACAAAAGTTTATTTGAAAAAATAAAAAATAAAAATCAATGCATCTTACACTGATGTTCATCTTATATTTCAACCTACAAATCTTCCTAAAATAAAGAGTATGTATTTTTATTTATTACTTGAATCAATGGGTAACAAACAGCCAAAAGATCAATTTTCAATCAATTGATCTAGTTATTAAATCAAATTAAATATATTAATAGCATCAAACTCCTCACAAAAGTTTATAGAAAACCTTTATTAAAAAAAAGAAAAAGAAAAAATCGATCATGAGAAAGTATTAATGGATCTAATCCAATTATTAATTATATATAAGATAGAATATCAATAGTGAGTTCATGTACCATACGAGCTCAATAAAGATGCTCGTTTACATACTTAAAATATTTTATAAAATAAAAAAATAGAAAAATTCAAACTAAAAGAATTAAAAATCATTACGGCTCGATATCTGCCATTTTTGTGATAAATGACATCTAAATCAGAAAAATTGAAGAACCAAAAACTTCTAATTTGTCAACAATTGTGCCCTTTCTTAGGATTACCAAAATTGTATTATTTGTACTCTTACAATTTAATTTACCTGACATAAGGAAATCATAAGGCCACTTTTTGTTTTCCATTTCTATCAGTAATACCAAATTTTTTGAAAATTTTAATATGAACCTTAAGATAAAGATTCTTTAAAAAAAATATAACAAAATAATTTTTTTCTAAAAAGTAAAAAGAAGTGGTAAGTTTTAGCCATTTGTGATTTCAACCTAGCTCACCATACAAAACAATAAAAAAGTTTCATTTTAAAATTGAATATATTTTTACTAAAAATGATTTATTCTTTAAAAGGTCTCAAAAGAAACATCGTTTTCTTTTAAATTTTTTTTTCTTTTTTTTAATACAAGCGGTGTACACCCGGTTCACGCACGCACTTCAACTATTATGCTAATAGTTGTAAAGTCACCAAGATTAGAATTTAAAAACAGACCAAGTCGATCAAAAGAAAGATAGTCAATTTCTCTTGATTGGGAATTTTACACCCCAAAATTTTTTTTTTAAAAAAAAGGGCATCAATTTAAATCATATCTCTATATGTATGGAAGCAGGATATACTACTTTAAGTATTTTTTTAAAAAAATTCAAGGCTATTTTGTTGAATGCAAAGGGTTGGAAATATTAAAAAAGATAAGGGACTAGAGGCTATTTTTAGGAAGAAGAAATTAAGGGCATTAACTATTAAATAGAACAAGAAAAATAAAAGGTTTGGAGGCTTACAATACAATTGCTCAAAGCTATTCTCTGTGAATTGCACAAGTGAATTGATTAACCAGCATGGCCTTTAAATAGGCTCAATTAAGAAGCCATTGCTGAGGAAAATTCAAATAAAATAGACTAACGTCTATAAGGATACGGAACTCCACGTCAAAGGAAGAAATTGTCAAAATTTGTTGGGGTTTATTTCAACGCGCTCTCCCAACACCAACTTGAATCCTTTTAATCAATCCCAGTTGATGATAGAATTTGTCAAATTTATTGCCACTCAATTTTTTTTTGAATAAGTTTGCTACTTGATCTTCGGTCTTGACATGATTAAAGTCAATCTCTTCTTGCAAGACCTTTTTTTGGATGAAATGGTAGTGCACCTCCACGTGTCTTGCATGGAAAACAGGATTCTCCGCCAAGTGTATGGCTGATAAGTTATCACAATACAACATTGTTGCATAGTCAGTTTGTTGGTGCAAGTCTTTCAACAATTGCACAAGCCACGTGCTTTCTTGTGCTTCCATTGCTGTTGCTCGGTACAGCTTCAGTTGTTGACAAAGACACAGTTGGTTGTCTTTTACTGCACCATGAAATTGCTCCAGATCCAAGCATAAAAGCATACCCTATTGTTGAACAACGGGTATCATGATCACTAGCATAATCCGCATCGTCGTAGCCAAATAACTTGCAATTAAAGTCTTTCTTGTAGAAGACATCATGATCAAGCGTACTCTTGATATATCTTAAGATTCTTTGAATAGCTTCCAAATGTGGTTTTTTTGGATTTTTCATATATCGACTCATCACACCAACTGCAAAAGAGATGTCAGGTCGAGTTCAAGTTAAGTAGATCAAATTATCTATCAATTGTCTATACATCTTGACATCTTCCAAATCTTTTCCTTCGTGAGCACATAATTTGACATTTCACTCCATTGGGGTTGAAATTGATTTGCACTCGAGCATTCCAAAACTTTTTCAGTAAGTCTTTGGAATATTTTTGTTGATGACGAAATATTCCTTCTTCAGACCGATCAACCTCCAATCTAAGAAAGTGTCTAAGATGGCCAAGTTCCTTCTTCTGGAAACGAACAAATAGATTCTCCTAGGTTCGTTGAATTTCATCTTCTCAATCTCTTGTTAAGATCAAATCATCTACATACACAAGCACAACAACTAGATTTTCACTGTTAGTTTTAACAAATAAACTTGAATCAGCAGGTGCCATTGAATAACAACTGTAAGTAAGGAATTTAGGAATTTTACCATACCATGATCTCGGTGCTTTTTTGAATCCATAAAGTGCTTTTGGCAACTTACACACATGGTTAGGATGATGTTGACTTTGGAATCCCATTGGTTGACTCATGTAGATTTCTTGGTCCAACTTCCCGTATTCGCATTCTTGACAACCATTTGCCATAAATTCCAATCTTAGCAAGTAGTAAGTGCTAGTAGGACTCTAACAATGGTAAGCTTTGCAACAGGACTAAAGGTATCATCATAGTCAAGTCCATATTGTTGAGAGAACCCTCGAGCTTCTAATCGAGCTTAGTACCTTTCAATGTATCCATCAGTGTTGTGTTTTATCTTGTAAACGCACTTACAAGAAATTGGTTTCACATCTTTTCGCTTTGGCATAAGCTCCCATGTTTGATTTTGTTGTAGAGCATCAACTTCTTCTTTCATAGCCTTGACCCATTCTGGATTTTGTGATGCTTCTTCATATGTCTCTAGTTCTTGCAAAGCTTTTTATTCTACTATGGCAGCATTTGCTTACTTAGGATTTGACTTTCTGATTCTAGTTGATCTCTGAAGTTGGGGTGAGACTTCTACTACACTAGACTCACCTTCTTGACTTGGTTGTTGGTGTACACCGGTTTGCCATGGACTTTGGGCTACAACACGCTCATAATCAGCAACACCATCATCTTCAATATCTTCAATTTTGCCTAACTTCAATGGAATTTGGACAATTTCTGGCTCCTTTGGTTCTAGTGACTTTTCATTGTTTGAGGACCACCACGAAGAAGCCTCATCAAACACGGCATTTCTAGATCTGTAGCCCTTTCCTGTTATGGGATCACAACATCTCCATCCCTTCCTTTGATTGTCATATCCAACAAAGATGCACCGAATTGCCTTTTTATCAATCTTGCCACGAGAATGATTGAGAACAAAAACAGAATATACACAACCAAAAACTCTAAAATAACTTACAGTAGGTTTAACTTTTCATAGGGTGAAAGAAAACATAACTTTTGTTGAGGAAGTCTGTTGATGACAGAAGAAGCAGTTCTCATTGCTTCAGCCCAAAATTTGCTAGGCACATTCTTTGCATGAAGCATACTTCGACATATTTCTACCAGATGTCTATTTTTCCTCTTCGCCACTCCATTTTGTTGCGGGGTAGGACAGCTGAATTGATGGCTTATTGAAGACTCTCGAAGGAATTTAGAGAATTTATTTGAAGTGTATTCCCTTCCATTGTCACTACATAGACAACAAATTTTCTTGCCAATTTCTACTTCAGTTGTCTCCTCAAACTCTTTAAATTTAGAAAAAGTGTTAGATTTTTCTTTCATAAAATAAACCCATACATACCTAGAGTAGTCGTCGATGAATGGAAGTATATACTCCATCCTCCAATTGATGATTGTTTGACGGGACCAAAGACATCAAAGTGTACCAACTCTAATGGTTCTTTTACTTTGAATTTAGACTCTTGAAATGGCAATTGGTGTACATTTCCATATTGACATCTGGCACAAATTGTGTCAGTTGTTACCTCGAGTTTGGGTAGTCCCTTCAACATTTTCTTTTTCATAATCACATCTAGTTTTGAATAGCTAACATGACTTAACCTCATGTGCCATAAATCTGTTGTCTCATTCCTCTTTGTCTTTTCTACATATGCAGTTTCTACTGACATGACATAGACTGAATCTAATCTTCTAACGTCCATCACAGGTTTTTCTGAATGCGCAAGGTTACAAAATACCTTGACATCTTTTGGACCAAACAAAACAAAAAAGACCAAATGATGTTAATTGAGAAACAAAAAGAATATTTTTCTTCATACCTAGAACATGGTAGACATTCTGAAGTGAGACCTTGTTTTCACTAGATTGAGGATGAACCATTGTGTTATCGACATGAGCTATGGGTAGCTTTGAGTTGTTGGCAATTACCACCACTCACTCCCTTCGTACTCAGATGAGTTTAGCAATTTACCTTTATCACTAGTAATGTGACTTGAGCAACCAGAGTCAAGAATCCAGTAGTTTTTGCAGTCAATTTGGGTAGAGGACATTGCTGTGAGAGCTAATTCTTCTTTTCCAGCTTCAACATCCCATTCATCTTCACTTTTAGAAGTGACAACATTGTTTTCCACAATTGGTCGCGGCATGGGAGATGTATGAGATGGATCGGAGCTTACTGGGTCGAAGGTCGTGGCCCGGTAAGACCTCTCCCTCATTTAGAAGGTCAGTGACCTGGGAGGTTGGTGGTAGCAGGTCGCTACCCACTTTTCCTCGTTGACTTCGTAAGTCTAACTTTCTGGTATTAAGAGTTTGGACCTTGAGCCCATTTGGATTGACTTGGTTCGGGTCTTGCTAGTTTAAGTCGACTTGTCCGAGTCTTACCCGTTTCTCCCATCATTACCCCCCTTTAGGCCCAACAAGCTCAAAGGTCGTGAAACCTAAATTACCATCTTAAAGTCACGTTCTCTGGGGGGTCGCACCAATTTTTTTTTTTTTTTCTATAACGGCTAGTTTTTGGGAGGAGAAGTGCCTTATAAGTGTTAGCAGTTACCTCAGTTCCAGGTGTACTAGATCCTTTTCAGCAACCCAAGGGACTCCTTATGTCATATAAATTAGGAGTCTTTTGGAGATTTTAGGACTTACCTAACTCTCCTCTCTATTTTATGAACTCTCTACTCACAAGCTTTCTGCAATTTTCTCAGGTTTTTTTTTTTTCTCAAGCTTCCTTCTTTCTCTCTGTCAAATAGGTGAACCAATGCCCAGAACAAAACCTTCCTAATCGAAAGAAATTCCAAAAAGTAAGTTTTTCTTTTCCATCTACTGCATTTCTTTTTGAAAAAATTTTATCTTTTCCTCTTCCCAAATCAAAGATGTCCTTTGTATCCCCCACTATGTCTTCTGGGTCCAACACTCCTTCTCTCTGCTCTAGAGAGGTAGCACCTCCCTTTTCTCCCATTGACCTAGAGAATGGGGTTTTCTATTCTCCCCCAATTTCTGTAAGAGCTCCCCCAGTCAAGAGTAAAGTCTATATTCTTTCCGAGGTAGAAGCCTTCTCCATGTCTTCTTCTTTGGACTCCACTAATATTTTTGAAATCAGTGGAGGGAAGGGGTTGGAAAAAGGAGACATTGTCGTTGCTGTAGAGGGTGAGCGCCCTTATAGTCGGCATACTGGACACATAGTCCTTTACATCTCCAGCCTTAGAGGGGGTGTTCTTTTACCCTTCCTGGACCTCGCTTACCTCTAGGACTTTCCTATTGCCCAGCTCTTCCTAATTCCATTAGGGCAATAGTTGCTTTCATAGTGACCTACCATCACTTTCAAGTTCCAGTTTCTTTGGAGCTCTTTAAGGGCTTCTTTAGGATTGGCATCTCCTCGGCCCCAAAGAACACCTCTAAGGAGTACCTCTGGTTTAACCCTAGGTATAAGTGGGTAGGTAATTTCCAGTCCTCCATGGGGGGTTTGGAAAAATATTTTCTTCTTTGCCAGACTCCCAAGTAATTTGGTCCGGTCTGAGCCTTATATGGATTGGAATCTGAACCACTCCTTCTTCATGAGCTCCCTGATTTAACTAGCGAGCAGTTAAAGCATGAAGCCATCTTGATTGACTTAGCCAATTCTGAGAATGTTGGGGTCGGGTGTGCTTTACCAGCTTGGCTAGTCACTTTTCTTCGCTCTGCTATACTAGGGAGTCTAGCAGCGCGCGACCTCTTCTCGGCTAGGAGAGCTATGGGGATTACCCCTTCTGGTAGGGAGCTTTTCTGCAATTCTTTTTTTTTTTCTCTTGTCTTAACTCTTCTTTGTATTAACAACCTCTTTTCTTTTGTTTTGACAACAATGAGGACCGCCTCCCGGATTTTGAAGTCCACTCCTCCTCAAGCTCCATCTGGTGGGGTTGTGGGTACCGTTGGTGCTTCCTCTACTGCTGCCTCTACAACCGCCACTGCCTCTGCCACTACAGCCACCACCCCAGCCAAAATTCCCGTTCCCCAAGCTAGGGGAAAATAGGTGGTTGTGGCTGATAGGACCCGAACTGCTCTGAAGAGGGGTGCCAAGGTAGCTGCTCCATTAGCCTCCTAGAGGCCTGTGAAGATCACAAATTTTTCCTCCTCTCCTTCCTCTCAGTCCACCAAGAAGACTCCTCCAAGCTCCTCCGGGAAGGGGAAGGCTCCGTCGACCTCAAGGTTGAGGCCAAAGTTCCATGGCTGTGCGACTGAGGAGGTTGTCAATAAGTTGAAAAGGCTAGGGGATGCTGCCTTGGCCACTCATGTTGCTGAGGGGATCGCGAGGTGGGTCCTCGACCTTGCAATGGAGTCCTCAGACTCTTTTTTCCAATGGCCACAATCCCAATCATTCTTGATGGGGTGCGCCTCGCCGGTTGACCTGGATATATCCTGGCAACTCACTGACAGAGAGCTTGCCAGTTTCACTACCACTCTCCATACTGCAGTAAGTCTTCTCAATCTTTCTTTTATTTTGGTAGCTGATCTGTTTCAATTTATCTTTAATGCTAACCTCCTTTTTCTCTAGTTGCAGAATCATGTCTTTCTTGGCAAGCAGCCAAGGAAACTAGAAGAAAAAGGCAAGAAGGATCTAGAGTTCTCCTCCCTGATCAGTAAGCTCCAAGATGAGAAGGCCCAACTAGCAAAGGAGGTCGTTGAGCTCACTGCCACTGTTGAGAAGGCTAACGCCCATTCTACTTCCTTGTTCAACCTCCTGCAGAAATGCAGGAAGGAGATTGATGGAGCCAGAGCCGATAGCCAAGCCATGTCTTTAGCTTTAAGGGAGGCTGACTGGAAGAACCAATAGCTGATCAAGCTCGGTAACCAACAAAAAGAGCTCATCCTAGAGCTCAAGGCCAGGCTGGGGGGTTTCAATCCCTTTGTGATGAAGAGGGCAAGTTGTTTCTGGTCAAGCTCGACGGAGTGCCTGCCTTCCGAGATTACGTGGAGGCCATTATTCGCTCTCAGCTCTATGAGTTCTATGTGGAGGTGGTTGATAAGCTTCGGGAACTCAGTGGGGACCTGAAGATAGACCCCGAGGTATTCGAGGGGTTATATCACCTAGATGTTGTTGGTCTTCTTCCCTGGAACAAGAAAGATCCTTCGGAGACTTCTTAGCAAGATGTGGCTACTGCGGACTTCTTAGCTGGGGTTCACCAAACTAGGGAAGGCCATTCTAGAAAGGGGAAGGAGTTGGTGGAGGCTCTTGCCAAGATGGAAGTTGCAGCGAAAGAGGTCCTGGATGTTTCCCCCGAGGCCTATAGTCGCCCCAAAGGTGTGACTATGCCTAGCTGTGGAGATTTGATTACTCAAAACTTCTCTCATCTCTTACATACTAATTTCAAAGAGGTACTCAATCTTTTCCGAGCTACTCACTATAGGTCCTTCAAGTGCCACCGGCCCAAAAGTAACTCCAGAAGATGATGATGATGATGAGCCCCTCATCCACTAGTAGCGAAGAAACAACATGGGGACGACCTTGTAATAAAATAGGGTCTCCCACTACTTTTCTAATTTTACTAGTAATACTGAATGTTCCCTTTATCTTTCTGCTTTGTTGAATTGAATATTTTCTTCAGAGGTCTGTTTGTGACCTCTTATTTTATAATAGCTTTACTTTCCCCATATATCTTGTGTTTGCATTAGCACTTTGAATTTGCATATTGAACTGAGCTGTTTTTCTGAAACTAAGGTAAAAAAGATGAAATAAGATCTTCATAAGCTCTAAATAACTTGTCTTTTATTCATGCCTTGCTCAAACTAAGATGAAGAAGTGGTCGCGGTCATCTTGCTATTCTGCGAGGTCCTTTCAAACAGCCTCTCGAGCTGTATAACAAATCTGCGAGGTCTGAGAAGTTCTTTAGAAGCCTTAGGCATAGAATTTCTTTAGATGGAAAATGTTCCAAAGTCTTAGGAGTTGTCTTCCTTCGAGATCAGCGAGCTTATAGCTCCCTCCTTTGTGGACTTCTTGGATTATATAAGGTCCTTGCCAACTTTCTTGTAGCTTGGTTGGTTGTCCCTATTTTCCATCGTCTGACCTTTTGAATACCATTTCTCCAACCGTGAAATGCTTTTCTTTCACTCTTTTGTTGAAAAAATTTGTAACTTGCCTTTTGTACATTCTATCAGCCTCCATTGCTTTGTTTCTAACTTCCTAAAGGAGTTCGAGGTCTGCCCTTCTCTCACCCTCCTCTGTCAGTCTTACGGATTTCATCTCGACCTTGACTGGTATTACTGCCTCTGCACTAAAGCATAGACTGAATGGTATTTCTCTAATAGCTTTCCTTGGTGTGGTTCTGTATGCCCACAATACGCTTGGAATTTCATCTAGTTAGGAAGGTTTGCGACCTTCCTTCTCGAGCTCAATAAGAATTTTCTTAAGACCTTCCAGGATGGTTCTGTTTGTAACCTCAGCCAATCTTTTAGCTTGGGGATGAGCCACAAAGGTCAACCTCTGCTCAATGTTCAAGTTTTTGTAGAAAGTTTTGAATGGGTAGCCAATGAATTGTTGTCCATTGTTTGAAATTATAGCTCGGGGGATCCCGAATCTGCACACAATATTCCTCCACACAAAAAACTGGACTTTCAGTGATGAAATTATTGCCGTTGGCTTAGCTTCAACCTATCTGGTGAAGTACTTTATGGAAACAATTAGGAATTGAACACCCCCCACTCCTTTCGGGAAGGGTCCTAGAATGTCAATACCCCAGATATCAGAAGGTACCGATGAGTTAATAGACTGTTACCTTGTTGGTCGCACATGCGATTTATTTCCGTGTAACTGGCAGCTCGTGCATTTTTGTATGGCCTTCTCAGTGTCTGAAACCATTGAAGGCCAATAGTATCCCGTCCTTAGTATTTTCTTGGCGACGATCTTTGCTCCTATGTGTGATCCACATATTCCACTATGTACCTCTTCAATGACATACTGTCTTTCTCCGCTGCTTAGGCACTTGAGTAATGGCCATGTGTATGACCTTCTGTATACCTAATCATCTCCTATTAGGACGTAGGAAGGTGAACATCTTAGTACTTGGCATGTTTTTTTGGGGTCTTGCGGTTGAAGAATTTGTAGATTGGATATCTCTAGTCTGCTTGATCCTCTATAACCAAGTTCTCCTCTTGGTTTATCTTGGGAAAGTATTATTGCTCCACTAGTAGCTCTGTTTTTGTTCCGGCTATCTCTCGGTAGACTTTATATAGTACGTGTGAATCGGTATTTTGCTCTCTGGATATTTGCTCAATGAGCAAATGCTCAAGTTTGGATGCTATATCCCTTACTCTTTTGAGATATTTGATCATGTTGTCCTCTCTAGCTTCGTATTCTCCAGCCACTTGGCTGGCTATAACTTGTGAATTAGTTTTAATATGCAATCTTTGCACTTTTAGAGCTTTTATAAGTCTTAGACCTACTAAGAGAGCATCATATGTGGATTCATTATTCAAGGTTGGGAAGTTGTACTTCACAGAATAAGGGATTCTTACTTCCTCAGGGCTGATCAATACCATTCATGCACCAGAATTTTCCTTTTCTGTGGAGCTGTTTGTAAGCTCTAATGGGGCTCTTGTGCATTATTCTACAAAGTCTAAGAGAGCTTGAGCTTTGATTGCTTTCCTTGGCTCAAATTCAATTTGGTATCCCGAGAGCTCGAGAGGCCACTTCATCGTCCTACCCGATAGCTCAGGCTTTGCCAAAGCTTGTTTTAGCGGCAAATTGGTTAACACTCGTATCGGGTAAGCTTCAAAGTATGGCTTAAGCTTCCTTGAGGTTATAATAATGAGGCACAAAATTTTTTCGAGGTCTGAATATCTAATTGTAAACCTGACCTTTCTACCAGTAGCATTGAGCTAACTACTTTCTCTATCGCTGTAAGGTATATTAAAATTTCTTCTCCTGACCTCAGAGAGACAAGTTGAGAGGGCTGACCTCTGAGAGACAAGTTGAGGGGGCTTCCCTAGGAAGTCTTTTAGTTTGCCAAAAGCTATTTGGCCATCTTCAATCTACTGAAAGTTATTTAGCTTCTTTATGCTATCGTAGAACTTTTCCCCTTTATCCGACATCTTGCTGATGAAGCACCCCAGTGCCGCCATCTTTCCTGTTAGGCTTTGGACCTCTTTAATATTTCTGGAAGGTTCCAAGTCTAACGGTGCTTTTATTTTATCAGGGTTGGCATCAATGCTCCATTCTAATATCATGAAGCCCAGGAATTTTCCTGCCGAGACCCTGAAGGTGCACTTCTCTGGGTTGAGCTTCATGTGAGCAGTTTTTAAAGTCTGGAAGGTTTCCCTGATATCTTCAACGAAGTCCTTAGAGGTCTTGGACTTGATCACGATATCGTCGACATAGACCACAATGTTCCTCCCTAGTTGGTTCTAGAACACTTTGTGCATAACTCGCTAGAATTCTGCCCCTGCATTTTTTAGGCCAAACAGCATCTTGGTGTAGCAATAGGTCCCAACGTCGGTAATAAATGAGGTTTTTTCCATGTCCTCTATTACCATCGGAATTTGGTGGTAATAGCCACTGATAGCCGTCTGTTGAATCCACAATTTTATCTATGCTCAGGAGCGAGTAAGAATCCCTCTGGCAGTATTTGTTTAGTGTAGTAAAATCCACACACATTCTCCACGTAACTTCTTTCTTAGGCACAACCACTGTAGTGGCCAAACATTCTGGGTATACCACTGCTCTTAGGATTCTAGTAGCAAGAAGGGCTTGGACTTCTCAAGCTATGACCTCGTTTCGCTCTAGGGCGAAAGTTCTTTTCTTTTGTTTTGCTGGCTTGAGCCCTAGTTTGAGCCCAACCTTATGTTCTGTGATCTTCCGGTCTACCCCCTTGAGGTCACTAGGTCACCCTAGCTGAATTCTGAAATCATCATTCCCTTTTGGGAGATCGGTGAAGTCTTCCTGCTTTAGCTCTGCCGAGCTCTCCTTTTTACCATCAACGAGGTAACATTTTGCAGCGAGCTGCTTGTCTCCCTGAAGGATGACCCAAGCTCCTCCGACCTGGTTCTTCATGCTATAGTCCAACAAAGAATTCTCTGCTTTCTTCCCTTCTTCCCAAGATAGCATTATAGGTTCCAGGGGCATTGACCACCAACCAATCCATGACCTCGGTGGCCCCTCTGCCATCCTCGTAGACTGTAGTTGGAACTCGTAGATTCCCATCCATGTAGGTCGCGCTACCATTGAAGCTGGCCAGGGCAGTGTCTGACCTTGTCAGCAAGCTCCTGTCTATCCCCATTAAATCAAATGCCTTTGTGTATAAGACATTCACTGCGCTCCTAGTGTCAACCAGTACCTTGCCTACCCGGAAGTCCCCAATCTAGAACGACACCGTCAGGAGTTCTGAATGCTCTCCCCGAGCTTGTTTTGACCTCTTCTCTATGGCATTTATCTCATTCACCGGAGGTCACTGATTGTGTGGAGCTGCTGGAGGTGGATTTGTGGGGCCTGTATTCCTTGCCAAGACCGTGGCCATCCTTTAATAAACTCTCAATCTCACGTTTGAGGTCAAAGCAGTCATTCGTGAGATGGCCATGGTCCTTATGGTAGCGGCAGAACTTGGCCAGGTCTCTTTCGGCTAAGGGAGTTTTGAGAGGTCTTGGCTGCTTTAAGAGGCCTTTCTACTCCATGATCACCAGTATTTCGGCGAGTGAGGTCGTGAAGGGGTGGTCACAAGATCCGAGATGGTCTTTCTCTTCTTCCCTGAGGTCCCTTTTTTCGAGTGAGGGTCCTTCCTGTCCCTTTTTGAGGTTTGAGGGCTTTTTAGGTGCCCTTTGTTGTTTTTATCAGTGGCTGAGGCAAAACCAAAAATCTTCTTCTGGATTGTTGTCTCTTCAGCCCTTGTCAATTTTTCAATGAGTGTTTGTAACTCCTTGATGGTTTTTGCTTGTTGTTCTGCCAATTTGATGTCTACGTACCCCCTTTGCAATCCTTGTTTAAAGGTAATAATATAGATTGCATTGTTCTTTTGCTCGATCTCCATTGCCACATCATTGCAGCAACTGTAGTAGCTTCTTATGCTCTCTCCAAACTTTTGTTTGATGTTGAAAAAGTCGTTGATGTCTTTCTCACATCTTTTGCTGCTCTAATAATTTTTCAGAAACAGCTCTTTTGCATCCAGCTTGAGATACTTGCTTTTGGAATGCCTTTGAACCAAGATTGTGCTTTTTTGGTAAACATGGACCGGAAAGCGAGGCATTTACATGGATAGGGTATTCGAACATCTCCATATAGAACACATACTCATCTATGTGTTGCAGTAGTTCTCCTGTGCCGTCATATTTTGCCTCCACTTATGGGGTTTTAAACCCTGGTGGCATTTGAGCAGTCTTGACACTATGGACAAATGGCGAGGGCCCTGAAAGGTCCACGCTGCTCTGTATCTCTTGATCTCCATTTCTCTCCTGATTGGCTGGGGGAGTCACTTTAATCAGTGGATTGGGGGCTACCCCTTGAATGTCGTTACCTGTCTTTTTGATCAGGCTTTGTCGAGAGGGTATCCTTTCTCCAAGAGGAGTTCTCATCGAGTTCCCCTACTCTTCAAGACCAGCATCCTGTCTCTGACCTCGTGATATGGCCACTCGGTTGAGCCTGTCTCGTAGGTCATAACCTCTTCCATTGCTTAGGTTTCTTTGAGGTGGGTGACAATAGGGAATCTCCCTCCTCATGACCTCTCCCTTGCTCAACCTATTTCATGTCTTTCCTCATTAGCCCGGAGGTCATTCCTTGCTTCAGAAGGTAGGGGCTGATCAGGCTGTGTGTGACTAGCTTGATTCCGAGAAGGCTGTGGGTCCCTTTGGGAGAGTACAGGAGTACATCCCATTAACATATGGTCTTGTTTGCCTGAGATTCGCTCTAGGGCCGCCACCAGGAGTACTAGGAGGTCTGCTGGGATAGACACCTGACTCCTTCCCGATCTCTATGGTCTGGGATTATTGCCATTATTATTCCAGTCAGGTTGTCTCACCTCAGATCTTCCTTGCTTAGGCAAAGGGTTCAGCTGGGCCCTCCAGGATGGTCCAGACCGTGATGGCCTTAGTTGTTCTTGTTGGATGACCGGCCCTAGATTATTTTTAGTGTCTTCCATTGGGGGCGGATCTTCCGGCATTGTTTCTCCAGTGCGTAATTGCATTTTGAAGGGTGTTTTGCCTTGACCTGGCGGTTGAACACATGTTGGTTGTGATTGAGTCGTCAAGCTTATTTATTTTTTATGATATTGAAGAAAGCTAATCTTTTTTCGAATGTTCTCCCCACAAACGTTACCATAAGTGATGGAGCTCAAGAGTAGCCTCTGGGTCACCCCAAAACTGTGATGATGTCAAAGGTCACAACCTTGTCCGTAGACTGTTTGTAATTTGATTATATATTGAATTAAGTAATTTACCTCTTTGATCAGGACTCTTCTATTACGTGACAGTTGGCAATTAGGATAATTGTGAGATCATATTGTACCCCTCCAATTACTCCTAGAATCGTGGAGTTTCCCTAGGTTGGGATATCTTGCCATTCACGTCTCTGGTCGAGAACTACAAGCTCGCTAACGGCCTTTGGACCAACTTCGAGACTTGTCCGTGGACGTCGACTGTCTCGACTATCTCTTTTGGAAGGTCACGCCGAGTGATTAAAGGCTCAGGGAGGGTGTTCAGAGTTGCACACGGTTGGTCGTGGCATGAAAGATGCATGAGACGGATTGCAGCTCACCAGGTCGAAGGTCGTAGTCCGGTGAGACCTCTCCCCAGCTCATTGAGGAGGTCAGTGACCTAGGAGGTCGTTGCCCACCTTTCCTCTTCACTCGTGAGTCTGACTTTTAAGTATTAGAGGTAGGGGCTTTAAACCCATTTGGGTTGATTTATCCGGATCGTGCCCATTTTTCCCATCATTACCCCCCTTTAGGCCTAATGAGCTCAAAGGTCGTGGTGCCTAAATTACCATCTTTAAGTCGCAACCTCTGAAGGATCATGCCGTTTTCTCTATAACGACTAGTTTTTGGAAGAGACGTGCCTCATCAGTTTTAGGCACCACGACCTTTGAGCTCATTAGGCAGTTTTTGGAAGAGACGTGCCTCATCAGTTTTGGTAGTTGCTGTGGTTCATGGCTTTTCAAATCCTTTTCAGCAACCCAAAGGACTCCTTATCTCATATAAATTAGGAGTCTTTTGAAGATTTTAGAATTTACCTAAACTCTTTCCCTGGTTGCGAAATCTTAGCTCATAGAATCTTCTCACTATAACACTTTTTGCCTCCTCTCTCAAACTTCTTTTCCTTCTTTCTTTGCCTGACGAGCTAACAAGTGTCCAAAACAACTTCCTTCTTTACTTCCCAGGAATTTTACGAGTGAGTTTTCTTTTTCCTTTTATCGCTTCCTGGAAAAATTTCGTCTTTTCATCTTTCCAAGTCAAAAATGTCTTCTGCATCTCCTACTTGAGTCCTTTGCGTCTGGCACCCCCTCTCTCCACTCTGGAGAAGTAGAGCATCCTTTTTCCCTGCTGACCTGGAGAATGGGGTGTTTTATTTTCGCCCCAGTCAATAGTAAGGTTTACCAACCTCCTGAATTGGAGGTCTTTTATAAGTCTTCTTCTTTAGGATCCACTGAGATTCTTAAGATAAGTGGGGAAAGGGGATTGGAGAAGAGCGACATAGTCGCTGTTGAGGAGGGCGCCCTTGTAGTCGGCGTGATGGACATATAGTCCTCTACGTCGCCAGCCTCAGAGGGACCATTCTTCTACCCCATCTGCACCCCTTGTTCCTGGACATTGCTTATTTTTGGGGTTTTCCCCATTGCCAAACTTGTTCCAAATTCTGGGTAGGTAGTAGTAGGGTTCATTGCGACCTGCCACCTTTTCCAAGTTCCAATCTCCTTGGGGCACTTTAGGTGCTTCTTTAGGGTCAGTGTCTCCTCGGCACCGAAGAATGTCACTGTAAGGTATTTCCAACTCAACCCTCAGTACAAGATGGTAGGTCCTTTCCAGCCCTCTGTATTGGATTGGAAAGATTCTTTCTTTTTTGCTAGACTTGCCAATAATCTAGTCCGGTCCTTGCCTTATCTGGATTGGAACATGAATGAGTCTTTTTTCAACGAGCTCCCTACCCTGTTGAGTGAACAGTAGAGGGACAGGGCCACATTGATTGGCTTGGTTAACTCTGATAATGTCAAGGTCGGGTGTAATTTGCCAACCTGGCTTGTTACTTTCCTTGGCTTTGTGGGACTAGGGAGTCTAGCATACCGCGACCTCCCCTCTGTCAGGAGAGCTATGGGAATTCCCCCTTCTGGTAGGTAGCTTCTCTGTCTTCTTTTTTCTTTCAATGAGTTTGTTTCAACTCTTTTGTGCACTAACAGATTTTTCCTTTTTTGTTTTGACAGCAATGAGAAACACTTCATGGCTTTTGAAGTCTACTCCTCCCAAAGCTCCCGCTGGTGGAGTTGGTGGCACTATTGGTGCCTCCTCTGTTGCCACCACTGCTGCCACCGTTGCTAAGATCCCTATCCCCCAACCTTGGGGAAAGAAGACTGTAGTGGCCGACCGGACCAGGATCGCTCTAAAGAGGAGCACCAAGGTCACTGCTTTGTAGGCCTCTAAAAGGCCTGTGAATATTACTATCTCTTCTTCCTCCCCTTCTTCACAATCTGCACCTTTTGAGATAAGGACTCCTCCGACCTCCTTAGGTAAAGGGAAGGCTCCGACGACCTCAAGGTCAAGGCTGGAGTTCAATGGCTGTGCGACCGAGGATGTCGTAGTCACTTTAAAGAGGTTGGGAATGCTTCCCTGTCCACTCATACTGACAAAGGGACCGCAAGGTGGGTTCCAAATCGCAATAGAGTCCTCAGACTCCTTGTTCCAATGGCCACACTCCCAATCGTTTCTAATGGAGTGTGTGATCCAGTTGACCAGGAAATATGCCCACAACTTACTGATGAAGAACTGGATAAATATACAGCCTTCCTCCATACTATAGCAAGTCTCTCTTATATCTGTGTTTTTGCAGTTGATTCTGTTTCAACCTGTCTTTGGTGTTGACCTTCTTTTTTCTTTTTTGCAGAATCATGTTTTCCTCAGCGAGCTGCTAAGAAAACAAGAAGAAAGGGCGAAAAAGGATCAGGAGTTCTCCACCCTAATCTTTGAGCTCCAGGACGAAAAGGCTCGCCTGGTGCAGGAGAATGCTGAGCTCATGGCCTCTGCTGAAAAGGCCAATGCCTCTTACACCGAAGTATTCAACCTTCTGCAGAAGTGCAAGAAGGAAATTGGAGAGGTCAGAGTTGAGAACCAGACCATGTCTTTAGCTCTGGGAGATGCAGTTTAGAAGAATGAGCAGCTTTTCGAGCTCGCAATCCAATAGAGGGAGTTTGTTCAGGAGCTCGAGGCTTGGTTGGAGGACCTCTAGGGTATCTGCGACGATGATGGCAATCTTTCCTTGGCCAAGCTTGAGGGAATCCGAGCCTTCCAAGACTACGTAGAGTCCTTGTTGTGGCCTCAGATGATGGGGTTTTATGTGGAGGTCACGAGCTTAACCCAGAGATGAAGACTGACCCTGAACTTAATGCTCAACACTACCATCCGAAGTCAGTTGTGCTTCTTCTGTGGGAGCAAGAAACCCCAACCTCACAAGAGGAGGTCACCGCAGCAGAGGTCTTGGCTAAGGTTCGCTAAGCTGGTGAGGGCCCTTCTAGGAAGGGAAAAGAGCCAATGGAAGCTCCTAATAAGGTGGAGGTTGCAGGAAGGGTGGTTCTGGACATTCCTCCCAAGGCCTATGCTCGCCCCGAAGGTATGATTATGCCTAGCTGTGGAGATTTGATTACTCAATACCCCCTTTATCTCCTGTATGCTGATTTTGATGCAGTACTCTACCTTTTCCGAGGTACAGGTCTGTCCTTAGGTAGACCTCAATTTGACAATACTATTGATTACCTCATAGGTCCCTCAAATGCCGTTAGCCCAGAAGTAGCTACGGAGGATGAGGATCCAGAAGATGATGATGAAGAACCCCTTAGACACCATCGGCCGAGAAGGTAGAGTGTAGAAGGAGGCCCTGCCGAAGTTGCTAGAGGTTCCCAAAGATGGTGAAGAGGAAGATGGGGCTCATGTAATAGAATAGGATCTTCCATAGTCTTTCTTCTTCATATTTGCAATACTGAATACTCAGCTTTTTATATTTCTACTTTATTGTATTGAATATTCTTCTCAAAGGTCTGTTTGTGGCCTCTTTCTTTATATCAACTGTTTTTGCTTTAACAACTTGAACTTGCATAATAATCTGAACTGGCTTTGAAACTAAGGAAAATGAGATCTCAATAAACATTGAAAACTTATCTTCTATTCATGCCTTGTCCAAATTAAAATGAAGTGGTCACTAAAGTCACCTAGCTACTTAGCGAGCTCCTTTCAGACAGTTTCTCGAGCTGTATAGTGAATTCGCCAGGTTTGAGAAATTCTTAGAAGCCTTAAGCATAGAATTTCTTTAGATTTCAAATATTCCATGGTCTTAGGAGTTGTCTTCCTTTAAGATCAGCGAGCTTATAGCTTCCCCCTTTGTGAACTTCTTATGTAAGGTCCTTCCCAACTTTCTTGCAGCTTGGTCAGCTATCCTTGTTTTCCAACATCTGACCTTCTAAGAACCATTTCTCCAACTGTGAAATGTTCTTCTTTCACTTTTTTGTTGAAAAAATTTGTAACTTGCCTTTTATATCTCCTATAGGCCTCCATGGCTTTATTTTTGACTTCTTCAAGAAGGTTGAGGTCTACCCTTCTCTCCCCCTCGTTTAAGACTAAATCATATTCGGTCAGTCTTAGAGATTTCATTCGGACCTCTACTAGCATTACTGCCTCTACAACAAAGCATAAACTGAATGGTGTTTCTTCAGTAGCTGTCCTAGGTGTGGTTCTATATGCCCACAAGATGCTTGGAATTTCTTTTGGCCAGGAGGGCTTGCAACCTTCCTTCGCAAGCTCGGTTAGTCTTTTCTTGAGACCTTCCTTAATGGTTCTGTTTTTAACCTCAACCAATCCATTAGCTTAGGGATAAGTTATAGAGGTTAACCTCTGCTCAATATTCAAGTTTTCACCAAAAGTCTTAAATGGGTAGCCGATGAATTGTCGTCCATTGTCCGAAATAATAGCTCAGGGAATTCGGAATTTGCATACAATGTTTCTCCATACTAAGGATTGGACTTTTGGGGATGAGATTGTTGCCATTGGCTCAGTTTCAACCCATCTGGTGAAGTATTCTACTGCAACAATTAAGAATTGGACACCCCCCTCCTTTTAGGAAGCCTAATATGTCGAGACCCCAAATGTCAAAAGGTACAGATGCGTTGATGGATTGATACCTCATTGGCGGCACATGTGATTTGTTTCCGTGCAACTGGCAACTCGTGTATTTCTATATGACCTTCTCAATGTCTGAAACCATTGAAGGCCAATAATACCCCATTTTTAGTATTTTCTTGGCTACGGTTTTTGCTCCTATGTGTGATCCACATATTCCACTATGTACCTCTTCAATGACATACTCTCCTTCTCCCTCGCTTTGGCATTTTAGGAATGGCCATATGTATGACCTTCTATACACGTCATTGTCTCCCATCAAGATGTAGCAAGGTGCCCACTTCCACTCTAGCGAGCTGCTTTGGGATCTTGGGGAGGAATTTGTAGATTGGATATCTCCAGTCTACCTGATCCTCCATAAACAAGTTTTCTTCTTCGTTTATGCTGGGAGAGTATAATTGTTCCACCAAAAGCTCGGTTTTTGTCCTTGCTATCTCTTAGTAGACTTTTGATAGTGTGTCTGCTTCTGCATTTTGCTCTCTCGGTATTTGCTCAATCAGGAAATGCTCAATTTTGGATGTTTTATCTCTTACTTTTTTGAGATATTTGATCATGTTTTCCTCTCTAGCTTCGTATTCCCCAACGACTTGGCAGGCGATAACTTGCAAATCAGTTTTGACGTGCAATTTTTGCACTTTTAGAGCACTTACTAAGAGAGCTTCATATTCGGATTCATTATTCAAGGTTGGGAAGTTGTACTTTACAAAGTAAGGGATTCTCACTCCCCTAGGGTTGATCAGCCCAATTCCAAGCATCTAAATTTTCCTTTTCTGTGGAGCCATCTGTGTACATGGTCTTCATATTAATTTCACAAGCACTTGTGAGCTCTAGTGCAGCTCTTGTGCATTCTTCTACAAAGTTTGAGAGAGCTTGAGCTTTGATTGCTTTCCTTGGCTCAAATTCAATTTGATATCCTAAGAGCTCGAGAGACCACTTCATTGTCCTGCCCGATAGCTCGGGTTTTGCCAGGGCTTGTTTTGGTGGTAAATTGGTTAACACTCTTCTTAGATAAGCTTCAAAATAATGCTTATTCTTCCTTGAGGTAAGAACAATCAAGTACAAAAAATTTTTTGAGTTCTAAATTTCTAATTTCAGGACCTTTGAGCAAACGACTTACATAATAAATCGGAAATTGAAAACCTAACCTTTCTACTAGTATCTCCAAGCTTACTGCCTTTTCTGTTGCAGTTAGGTACATTTGAATCTTGTCCCCTGACCTCGGGGAGACGAGTTGAGGGGACTTCCCTATTCAGCTTGCCGAAACCTGTTTGGCAATCTTCAGTCCACTGAAAATCTTTCGGCTTCTTTATGACATCATAGAATTTTTCTCCTTTGTCAGCCATTTTGCTGATAAAGCGCCCCAATACTACCATCTTTCCCATCAGGCTTTGGACCTCTTTAATGTTTCTGGGAGGCTCCATGTCTAACAGTGCTTTTATTTTATCAGGATTGGCATCAATGCCTCGTTCTGATATCATGAAGCCTAGGAATTTTTCTGCCAAGACCCTGAAGGTACATTTCTCAGGGTTGAGCTTCATATGAGCAGCCTGCAAAGTCTAAAAAGTCTCCTTGATATCTTCGATGAAGTCTTCAGAGATCTTGGACTTGATTACGATGTCATCCATATAGACCTCAATGTTCCTCCTGAGCTAGTTTTTGAAGACCTTGTGCATAGCCTGCTGGAATTCAGCCAATGCATTCTTTAGACCGAATGGCATTTTGGTGTAGCAGTAAGCCCCAACCTCTGTAATGAACAAGGTCTTTTCCATATCCTCTATTGCCATTGAAATTTAATGGTACCCTTTGAAAATGTCCAGAAAACACAGCCATTGGTAACCGGTTGTTAAGTCTACCATCTGATCAATGCTCGGGAATGGATATGAGGCGTTCTGGTAGTATTTGTTTAGTGTGGTGAAATCCACACACATCCTAATTGTCCCTTCTTTTTTTGGCACAACCACTGGATTGGCCAGCCATTCTAGATACGCAACTTCCTTCAAGATTCCAAAGTTGAGAAGAGCTTGGACTTCTCGAGCTATGACCTCGTTTCGTTCTGAAGCAAAAGTCTTTTTCTTTTGCTTTATCGGCTTGACTCTTGGTTTGAGCCCAACCTTATGCTCTGCAATTATCCTGTCAATGCTTTCAAGATCGATAGGTCGCCAGGAGAAGACTTTCAGATATTCTTGTAGGGAATCAACAAGCTTCCCTTTAATTTTGGAAGGCAAAACCTGGCCTATCTTAGAAAGGGGAATTCTGAGTTGAGGAACACTTTTTCTCTTTTGCTGGCAACTTGAATTTTGAATCCATCATTCCCCTTCGGGAGGTCGATGAAATCTTCCTGCTTGAGGTCCGTCGAGCTCTCTATATTACCTTTAGTGAGGTAACATGTTGCAGCGAGCTGTTTATCTCCTTCCAGGGTGATCCAGGCTTCTCTGACTTGGATCCTCATACAATAGTCCAGAAAAGAGATCTCTGCTTTTAGGTCCATGACACAACTTCTTCCCAGGATTGTGTTCTAGGTTCTGACAGCATCGACCACCAACCACCAACCAGTCCATGACCTCGTTGACCCCCCTACCATCCACTTAGAGCGTAGTTGGAACCCATAGGATCAATTCTGTATAGGTCGTGCTATAGTTAAAGCTGGTCAAAGCTGTGTCTGACTTTACCAGCAAGCTTCTGTCTATCCCCATTTGGTCAAATGCCTTTTTGTGCAAGACATTTACTGTACTACCGGTATCAATCAGTATCTTGCTTACCAGGAAATCTCCTATCTGGAATGACATTGTTAGGGTTCTGAATCTTCTCCCCAAGCTCTCTTCGACCTCCTTTCAATGGAATTATCTCTCTGATCGGAGGTCACCGATTATGTGCAACAGTAGGAGGTGGATTTGCCAGACTTGTATTCCTGGCTAAAAAATCCTGCAGGTGGCCCTCCTTTACCAACCTCTCGTTTGAGGTCAAAGCAATCTTCCATGGGTGGCCATGATCCTTATGATAGTAGCAGAATTTTGTCGGATCTCTCTTGGCAAAAGGAGTTTTAAGAGGATGTGGTGGTTTCAAAAGGCCCTTATTTTCCATG
The DNA here is from genome assembly GCA_028571225.1 of Parsonsia alboflavescens. Classification (NCBI taxonomy): domain Eukaryota; kingdom Viridiplantae; phylum Streptophyta; class Magnoliopsida; order Gentianales; family Apocynaceae; genus Parsonsia; species Parsonsia alboflavescens. Next base: position 30,216 of record JAOXNR010003987.1, read on the forward strand.
ACCACTAGTATTTCTGCCCGTGAGGTCTTGAGGGGAGTTGTCACTAGGTCTGCAATGGTCTTTCTCTTCTTGTCTAAGGATCCTCCCTTTGAGTGAGAGTCCTTCCTATCTCTTTTTGAGGTCTAAGGGCTTTTTGGACTCCCTTTGTTATCTTTCTCAGTGGCTGACACAAAACGAGGAATCTTCTTCTGGACTACCATCTCTTTAGCCTTTATTAATTTCTCAAGGAGTGTTTGCAGCTAATTAATGGTTTTCATTGGCTCTTCTGCTAGTCTGAGGGCTACATACCCCCCTTGCAATCCTTGCTTGAAGGCAGTGATATAGATGGCATCGTTCTTTTGCTCAATCTCTACTGCCTCGTCATTGAAGCAACTGTAGTAGCTTCTTGTGCTTTCACCAAACTTCAGTCGGATATTGAATAGATCATTGATGTCTTTTTCACATCTCTTACTGCTTGGATAATTTTTCAGAAACAGCTCCTTTAGTTGAGTCAAACTCGAGATACTTGCCTCTAGAATCCCTTTGAACTAGGACTGTGCTTTCTTGGTCAGCGTGGACCGAAAAGCGATGCATTTGACATGGTCTAGGTACCCAAACATTTTCACATAGAAAACATATTCATTTATGTGTTATAATGGTTCCCCTGTGCCGTCATATTTTGTCTCCACTTGTGGAGCTTTGAATCCTGGGGGCATCCGAGCAATCCTGATGCTGTGGACAGATGGTGAAGGTTCTGATAGGTCCACACTGCTCTGTATCTGTTGATTGCCATTTTTCTCCTGATTGGCTAGGGGCGTCATTCTCCTCAGTGGATTCAATGCTACCCCTCAAGTGTCGTTGTCTGTTTTTTCGATCAGGCTTCATCGAGCTAGTATCCTTTCTCCAAGAGGAGTTCTCAATGAGCCCCCCTACTCTTCAAGACCAATCTCTTGTCTCTGACCTCGTGATATGGCGACTCGATTGAGCCTGTCTTGTAGGTCATAACCCCTTCCATTGTTCAGGGTTTCTTTGAGGTCGACCTCAAGTGGGAGTCTCCCACCCTGTGACCTGTACTGTGCCCGACCTGTCTCTCGACCTTCCTCACTGGGCCGAAGGTCATTCCTCACTTCTGAAGGTGGGAGCTGGTTAGACTGTGTGTGGCTACCTTCCATCTCCCTTTGGGATGGTACGGGAGTGCATCTTGTTGACATGTAATCTCCCCTACTCGAGAGTCCTTCTAGGGCAACCACCATATGTTCTAAGAGATCAGCTGGAATAGTCGCTCGACTTCTTCCAGATCTTTGTGGTATGGGGTTGTCACCATTGTTGGTCTGGACAAGGTGTCTCCGTCCAAGCCTTTCTTGCTCAAGCAGAGGGTTCACCGGGACCCTCCGGGATGGCCCAAACCTTGTTGGTCTTGGCTGCTCCTGTTGATTAACTAGCCCTGGATTATTTTTATTGTTCTCCTTTGGGGGTGGGTCTTCTGTCACTGCTTCTCTAGTGGGTAATTGGGTTCTACCAGGCGGTCTGCCATGGCATGGTTGTTGAACACTCGTTGGTTGTGATTGAGTCATCATGATTCTTGTTTATTTATTGTCGTTATTATTATTTTTTGTAGGGAAGAAAGCTAGGCTTTTAGAATGCACCTTCCCACAGACGGAGTCAGAAGTGATGGAGCTCGAAAATAGCATAGATCACCGGAGTGGATTGTCACCCGGGGAATAGCTCCGATGCCTAAGTCAGTATTTTGAGAGAATAATCTTGTGTAATTAGCTCCAAAAAACTGTATCCTTGTCCGTAGACTGTTTGTAATTTGATTATATATTGAATTAAGTAAGTTACCTCTTTGATCAAAGCTCCTCTATTACGTAACAGTAGGCAATTAGAATAATTGTGAGATCATATCGTATCCCGTCAATTACTCCTAGAATCGTGGAGTCTCCCTAGGTTGGGATGTCTTCCCATTTACATCTGGTCGAGAGCTACAAGCTCACTAACGGCTTTTAGACCAACTTCGTGACCTATCCGTGGATGTTGAAGGTCTCGACTATCTCTTTTGGGAGGTCATGCCAAGTGATTAAAGGCTCATGGAGGGTGTTAGGAGTTGTGCATAATTGGTCGTGGCATGGAAGATGTATGAGACGGATTGGAACTCACAGGGTCCAAGATCATGGTCCGCTGAGACCTCTCTTGAGCTCATTTAAAAGGTCAGTGACCTGGGAGGTTGGTGGTAGGAGGTCGCTATCCACCTTGCCTCTTGACTCATAAGTTTGACTTTTAGGTATTAGATGTCGGGGCTTTAAGTCCATTTGAGTTGACTTATCCGGGTCATGCCCATTTTGCCTATCACCTATAATAATTCATAAAAGTTAAAAAATATTTTCTAAAGTAAGCAAGAAAATATATATTAAATAAATAAAAAATATTCAAAAAATTATAATACCTAAAATTATCTATAAAAGTTGAAAAAAAATATATCAATACACCTTATAGATTACTTGACACTAATATTCATCTTGTATTTGAGCAGACAAATCTTCTTAAAATGAAGAGTGTATATTTTTATTTATCACTCGAGTGAATGGATAACAAACCACAAATTATAGTACCATCAGTCAAAGGATCAATTTCCAATCAATCCATATTATTATTAAATCAAATTAAGTAGATTGATAGCACCAAACTCACAAAAAAGTCTATACAAAACTCTTACAAAAAAATTCAACATCAATTAAGAAAATTTTGATTAATTTACTCAAATTTTAAGTTATATATTGGACAAATTATTAAAATAAATACTTTCAAAATGATTTATAAAAATTATTTAAATCAGACTTAAAAAAAAAAGAGTATACACTAACCCAATAACAAAACCACAGAACAATACTACTTCTTGTAAAGAAAGATTAAAAATATTTAGGAAAAAGGACGATAATCACTACTTTTGAATGTTTTCTCCATTTTTGTGATAAATGATTCCTAAGTCTAACCTCAAAATCAAGAACAACTGTTACCTATTTTCAACAATTGGATTCATTCTTCTAAAAGAAAAAATTAGATTATAAAGGTGGTATTTATTTTCTAATCCCATTTTTATGGTGGCTTGATATTTATATACTTCACACTTATTGAACCGAACAAGTTATTGTGAAATTTTTGTTCTCATCCATTTGGATTTATAATTGATTTCCTTTTCCATCCACATGTCCTAATTCATAATTTTTTTTTTATTAGCGATATCCAATCAATCCGCAAGTACCTCAACTGTTCTGCTAAAAATCGTAACATTAACTCATAACTTAATTTTGTTGAAAATTAGTGGAAACTAATTTTTAATTGACATATAAATAAACAACAACTTTTATTCAGCCAAACAAAAGTTATCATAATGAGCCACATGAGTTAGTAAGTGTCGAGTTAGTCAAATCTACAATTATTGGGGTATTGATTTTAAATGATTCGAGTAAAATAATGGTAATCATATATTGTTATAATATAAAATTTTTATGGGTAGCAATCGTAATTTTTTTAAAAAAATTAAAAATGATGAAATGGAAAAAAAAAAGAATATACTCCAAAGTGAACAAAAAAATGAATCTGTAAATTGAGAGGGAGCAGTATTCAGCTTTGGAAAGTCGCTTGATTATGATTGCCAATAAACATAGACAGAACCCAGAATTTCCAAGAGCTCGTCTCACTCTTCCGAATCAAGACAGAACCTTTCTTGTTAGGCATTGATCCAATGGCATTCATAGATTTCTAGAAACTGCTTCTGATACTGATTCTTAATTCTTGATCAATATCATCCAGAAGAGGAAAAATGCTCACAACAGGTGACTTCTCTGATCTTGATAATTCCTTCATTCACGGATAAGGTTCAAAAAATTCCTGCCATTTCAGAACATCAGGAAGAAAGTTCCTAATGAAAATGAACGGATCCATTTAGTTCTTCTTCTATATTTTCCAGAAAGCTCCATGGTTCAATCCAACTAAGTTTTAAATTGTAAACAAATTTGCAGATGGGTATATTCCCTATTCCATCCATCCTACAAACCACACGTACTTCAACCTTATTTGATCCGTCTTCTGAATATAGCTTTTGTACTACAAACTGGTGCTGTCCAATTTGCATTGCTCGCTGACTCAATTCATTTAAATCATCTCTAAACATCTTTTGGATGAACTCTGCTCCAAACCTGCATAAGTATAGGAACATGAAATGAAACAGATGAAAAATTTTAGATTCAAGACAGAAGGATAACCCAAAAAAATTATGGCCATTTGACTTCAAAGAATGGCATGCAAGTACCTTCCACGCATCAAATGAAGGGTAATAAGCTGACAGCCCTGTATGAAATCTGAATCTGGAACAAATTCATGATAACGAATTAACCATTTGAACAATGTAGTCATTTCAGCTATAATGTATGAAATAGGTCTTGGACTTCGACGGAAAGGATAGTCAACAGCAACAAGTATAGGAGAAACCAATCTTAAAATGTAATATTGTCGGAGGTCAGCACAAGTAATCTGTTGAGAATCTTGAAGGTCCAGTGGACTGATTAGGTATTGATGCAGCACTGATTCACTTCTTTCCCCATCTTGTAAATGGTTAATCATTATGAAACCAAAGACAGCACACACAACGTGTCCTGGGTATTGGAGGCCATTGTAATGATAATGGCATAAGAAATGCCGACCATGGCTAAACTCATAATCTGCCAAATTTCCATTGTCTACGAGGTTTCGAAGTGATATAGGGGTAGAACTAGAGCATTGATTGTCCTGTACAAGTTCTTGAAGATAGACAAGCTGGATTTCTATCCTTTCCATTTCTAATCCACTCAAACGTAAGGCCAACTCATCCCCAGCTTCGAAAAGATTCTCTAAATTCCATTGACTTAAGAATATCATGTCCTTGTCACTAGCTGCTACAGAGAATGTAGGCGAATACACCCAGCCAATATCCTTGGTTCTGTTTTCAACAAGATGATAGATACCACCCTGGTTTCCATGAGAATAGACTACCCCTATATTCAAGCCTTGGAATCTGATGGCATTTAGTGAAGGTATAGAAAAAGATACCGAGCAGACATCTCCATCTTGCAAATCTTTCTTTATTGATAATCTGACATTTCTATTGTTGCTGAACCAATCTGGAATCCTGTTCCCGGGAAGAAAAATACTGAATATGCCAAATTCAAGAAGCCCCTGCGACAAAAGAAAAAGAAGTAATATTGACTTTCATCTTTTATCTGTATTTTTCTTCAGCAAAGGTAGGGATCTAAAAAAGGCAGATGACTAAAGTGTGTAAACAGAGAAAGAAAACGAGAGATATTACTACCTGTATGGGGAAGTAGTTAGCTTCTCCGGTCATCAGATTTAGTAATTTCACATTGAGGTTCTTCAGTGGCTCTATATCGTTTAAACCCAAGTTTTGCATCATTTCCGCCCCAATATTCTCAAGGGGTTGCACTTTGAACAATTTCTCTACTTCGACTAGCTTGAGGCAACCGTGCATATTCACATGCAAGCCTCTCACCTGAACTGGGATATTTGTCAACCTTTCCAATGACTCGCATCTGGCAATAGAGAGCACATGTAAGCCACAAGGAAGCTCTGGAACTTCCAGGATCTTGTTGCACCCTGTTAAGTCAAGAAATCTGAGTTCCTTAAGCTGTTTTATGCTCTCTGGTAGGTTTTGAATTGGATTGTGAGATAAATCCAGTTCGTGTAATGATGAGAGGCTACCCAAATTCTTAGGAAGAATATTATCAGATATATTACTTTTCCCCAATCTTAGATCTCTCAATGACTGTGGCAAGGAAGGCCTAAAGATATCAAAAGATCTTCTAACCGTTGATAACCTAAATGCGAACATATGCCACAATCTAAGCTTTCTAGTGTCATATAGTAGTTGACCAATTCCTTCTGCATCAAGCACTTCTAGCGAAGGCATATCTTCCAACTCTTCAGGCAATATATTACTAACTTTCGAACAGCCAGAGATGATAAGTTTTTCAAGAGATTTCATTTGATGGATGTGCATTGGAAGCTTTCTCAGACTTGTGCAACCTCTAAGATTCAATATGAGGAGTCCCTTTAGTTTTACAACGGACTCATGGACCTCCACCAAACTTGTACAGAACTTCAGACTGATTTTCTCAAGATTTGGCATCCCATAGAAGTTGGGGGTACAAACAAGACAATAAGAATGACTTAGATTCAGGAATTTCAGCCATCCAAGGAACTGAAATAAAGATAAAAGGATGAATCATAATCATTTTTAAAAGCGTAGCTAAAACTAACAGAACATTTTGTCTTCAACACAGTTGAATAAATTCTACCTTTGTTCCCTTCCAAGCGCATTTCAATCTGCTGTACTGCATGTCCATAGCAACCACTTTCTCAAAATTAAAATCATCTGGTAGGCGTTTTTGAGGAAATCCATGCCAACAGAACCACCTTATCTCTTTGGATATAACTTCAAAAGATCCCACAAGATGACCATAGTTAAGCTGAAATAGTCTGAGTCGTTGCATACAGGCAAACGTCTCGCTTTCTAGCTCATATGAATTTTCTGGAGTACCAACTACATAAGCTGTTTTATCTTTGTTTAGCAAGCGCATATCAAGTGACAGCCCATGTATCTTACTAGTGCCCTGAGAAAATTAAACTACAGATAAGTAATAGGATTTCCTGGAGAAATAGAACAACTATGCATGTAGATAATGAGGAATCAATCCTTACTGTTTGGCCTTTAAGCACGTCAAATGAATCCTGATGCTGCCATATTCTGCTGCGTTCTCCGGGGTTATCAGTGGATTCCTGGCGAACAATTTCTCTTCCCAAATCCCTGAGCAATTGATGCATTTTCAGTT
>JAOXNR010004004.1:3729-37044 GCA_028571225.1 Parsonsia alboflavescens
ACCCCTTTAAAAATTATTGACTTGGTCTTCAGTTAAAACTTAACTTCAAATTTGGATGGAAGGGCAATTTTTAGTACGTTTTGATAGTTGGATAGCAAAACCTGAAATGAATAAAGTTTGAGGGCAAAACACAAATTTTTGGAAAATTGGAGAGCATATGGTGCTTTTTACCTGAATCAACATCTTATTTTATTTTTTAAAAATAAAATTTTCAATAAAAAAATATATTTTATATATATTGGGGTAAAAAGCACACATTTAAACTTTGAAAAATATTTATTTTTTACATTATTCTTATTCTTTGTTGATTCCCAACAAAGCATGTGTCAACTAAGAAGTGCAGAACTTTCTTATTCTTAATAAAAACTAGACTTGGGATATTCTTGCCCGTCTTCTACACCATCTTTTACCCCATAAAATAAAATAATATATATTATCTGATTTAGATAAAATATCCCAAAGTTTATTATATCTTTTTAAGATTTTATTAATAAATTATATCTACAAAAGCATACTCGTATATTATCATTGATGGTTAGAAAATGACATAGAAGAAGAGTTAGAAGATTCGAAAGTTATGATAAGAGTCCGCTCATTTTTCACAGAGAGAGATTGTCTGCCATTATACTATTTTTATTGGGATTCAAGAAATGTATTTCTTGACATTTATAAATTTACCACTTTATCCTTCTTCCGCATACAATTCAAGAGTAGAATTTATTTTAAAAAATAAGACATAAACTTTCAGGACAACCTAAAAATAGAAATAAGAAGATTCAAATACAAACAAAGAAAATAGTAAAGTAGAAATAATTAAATTAAAAAATATAATTGATAAAAGTAATTTAACTCATCACCCATCCAAATTAAATTTTCTAATTTAAAATTCAAAGAATACTCAATGCTTACTATTTTATATTATCAAAAAATATTCAAAAATCTTTTGTGTGTGTGATATGAATCATTATAATTATTAAACATAAATAAATACTATTTTAGGTTATGATTTATTATTTAATTAATTTATAAATTATATTGTATTTTAGTTCCATTTTAGTGTGATTAGTCTTTAAATTTTATTTATTAATATCTAAATATTTATTTAAATGATTTATTATCATTTTATTTTCTACACAAATGGAAAAAATATATAAGATTTGATTTTAATAAAATTTTACTTTGAATTATGATTCTGTATATAAAAAATAAAAAATAAAAATATAATTTAGAAAAGTAACTATACATGTCACTGATCACTCGTCAAAATTAATATTTTTTTGAAAATTCAAAAAATCCAATTATACTTATGAATAAATTTTGGTACCTCTAAAGTTGAAAAGATACTTACTTTTTTTTATTAAATTAATAAAACTTTTCATTAAAAAAATGATTTTCTAAATACACATCTTGAACACTAACTCGCTTAGTAAATTCAAAAGTTTTCTTGTTTTTCTCATATGTAATAATGATGGAATAGTCAATGCTTGCTAACTTAGTGGTAAGTAACAACATTTGAAATTTAAAGCTTGAGACATATCGAGGATAGATGAGGTGTCACTGTTAATCCTTAAGGAAAGGATTAGAGGAGGGGTGGATTAAAAATAATAATAATAATAATAATGGAGTACGTAAACCTTTAGATATAATATTTTGCCAAATTAATTCAAGTTTTTATCTTTTCATACAAATCTTGTGAAATTATAATTTATATTTTATTTTTTAAACAAATCCTTTGAAAAAAATTTTATAGTTTTTTTTCCTACAGAAGTTTTGGAATTAATTTAGAAAGAAAAGTTAAGTAACTTTTTAATTAAAAAATAGGAAATTAATTCAATTGTTTTTCATGTAAGAAAATTAAATATTTTTATAATAAAACTTTCCTTATGAAAACTAATATCATGGACATGAACTAAACTTTTTTTTAATAGAAATAATTTGTAATTTGATTGTCCTGATCTCATTGTATAAAAACCTTTTCGATTACGTTAATTTTGTAATGATATAAATCTTTTTTAAATTAAAGTTACATACTTTTTGTGCAAATCTTTTGTAAATAAAATTATGTTTATATGATACAGCATGACTGTTAAGTTTTTAACTATCAAGTTTAAAGGTTACCTTTTTTAAAAAATTTAAAAAAGTAATAAATTTGATCTAATATCTTGATGGTTCAATTTATTCTTTTAAGATATAATATATAAAATATATTTAAAAATAATTTTTTATGAAAGATTTTATTTTTAAAAAAAAAATCTAGATATTAACTGTGATAGTTAATGACTTTAACTCTATACCCTGTGTTTATATATATAACAAATACATTAAGGAAGACAATGTAGTTGTCTTGGACACTGAACTCCATGCATTGAGTACACTGGGTACACTGAACTCCATCCCACTGAGCTTCTGAAGCAATCGAAACACAGTCAGCCAGTAATCTTGAGAAGAAAGTGTCAGCATTGAGATCAATTTAAAGTACAAATAAAAAAAGAAAAAATTAAAAAATTTTAGTGTTCCAACAATTGGTGTCGGGCGCCGATCATTTTCATTCCTTTTTCAAGGGTTGTGGCCTGCAATCAGTAGGAAGCCCAACTCTACTGAGGCCCATTAGGCCTGTAGAACTTGGTTTTGTGGTCTTGACCCGGCACGACTCACTTCCCCATCCAGTCCAGGACACCGAAGCTGAGCCGGGCCTCCAGCCTGCCTGAGCCCGGTCCTGCCGTTTGTCACCACTACTCCCAATAAAATGTAATAATAGTAAAAAAAATTCAGGAGATTTTTGCCTGAATATTTCATTATCAGGGCAAAGAGATTCATGAGGTTATCCATGAAAAGTTAGAAGATTCAAGAAGATTAAAAAAAATATAATAGATTTGAACATGTATAACTAATAAGTAATAACTATTATGAGACTAAATTGGGAATTTTGTTGTAGGAAAATCTTATGGAGTTCAAATTGTGAAAATTTATAAAAAAAATTCCAAAAAGGAACTTAAATTTATAAAATTTTAATACAAACTAGTTGAAAAATTAAAATAACTCTTTTTTTATATAAACCATTTGGATTTAAATTAATTTTTTCATTATATAAATATATTGAAATAAAAATATTCTTGTGGAATTAAGAATAGTGAAATTTAATATATAAAAGTGTAAAGGAACTTAAATTAAACTTTTATGAATTAATTTTATGGTGGATGTCATAATCCCACGTAAACTCTCATTATGGTTTGTATCTTAATCTCACATAAACTCTCATTATTCTAAGAGTCTTTATTCTTATAAGTATTAGAGTTTACTTGTAATTATACCTCCCTCTAACCCTATAAATATGAGGGCTTGGAAGCTAGGAAAAGATACATTGAACCCATTGGAAATATGTCACCGTACTCTTTATATTTCGTCTCTTGCATTTTCTAATCTCTCTTCATCTTTTCTATCTTTATAGTTATTTCATTCTATAACACGTCTACCAATCAACTAAGAATGCAAATTGTTCTATGTAGGTAAAAATTATATCAAATTGAGTCCATCTATTTCTACCTTTCTTCTTCTGCCCTTTTTTGTTTTTTCCATTTTTGGCTTAAGCCATAATCATACTACCATCCTTGAAGAGGTAGTGCGTAGTTGAAATTCCTTTGCCAATAAGGATCAAAAAAAAAAAAAGAAGTAGAATTATGGTAAATATTGAAAAGCCAAAGTTCCACATCCTAAATGTGAGTGGAACTAATTACCAATCATGGTGCCTTGATATGGAGATGCACCTTCAAGGGCAAGGTCTTTAGACTCTCATGCAAATGACGGTGTATAAAAATTAGTGTGTATGCCTTGTCTTGGTCATTTGCTTTCCCTTTTGTCATTTGCCTTCATTGCTTCCTTGATATGGAGATGCACCTTCAAGGGCAAGGTCTTGCTAGTGCAATCATGACAAACGGGAAAGCAAATGACCAAGACAAGGCATACACACTAATTTTTATACACTGTCATTTGCATGAGAGTCTAAAGACTCAATATTTAACCACCAAAGGAAATTTAATAATGGCCCAAATCATGATAATTATGAAAAGCCAATGAAGGCAACTGGGAATAGCATTTGCCACTGTTGTAGTTTAGCAGGACACCGGTCACATACCTATTATTCACCTAAGTATTTTGTTGATTTATACTAGGCATCCCTAAAGGTAAATAGCAAGCGTACTGAATTTTATGCAATTGAAATTGTTCCTATTGCTAATTTTGAGGCTTCCAATACCTCTATTGGAGTGACTCATAATGCTAATGAAGCAGCAAATACATCCCTTGATATCTCTGATTTTTTTTAAATGGTAATTGATTGAAATGATAAGGTATCATATTAGTGGATGACTATCCAAAAATTATGAATTTTGGGATTTCTTTTCCTAGTTGTTTTTCTATTATTAATTTTCTAAATTATTTTGTTTTATTTTTATTGCAACCTATATCCTTGTAGTTTTTTTTTATGGTTATTTAATTATGAATGTTCAAATTTTTTTTATTTTTTTTCTTTTGTTGTTTGACTGATATATAATTTTCTGATTTTTTGGCACCTGAATTTGTCAAAAAAAAGTGTAAATGGAAACCTTTGAGAAAGTGGATTGTGTTTGTTCGATTGATAGTGCAACAACACAAATTATATTTCGCTACAAATACTTTTTCTCAAGTATGACATTGCACAAAGGAAATGCCCAAACAATATCTAGTCCTGTTGAAATTATTAATGGTTGTGGAAATACTAAAATTGTTTTATCAAATCATATCACTTTATATATTGAGAATGCATTTCCAAGAAGTAGATCAAAGAAGAATCTACTTAGTTTGCCCTTGAATAAAGAATGACACAAAAAATTGTGATAATTTTTGTTTACAAAGATGATATAAGTCTCATAGGGATTCTAGATGAATTATCTAAGGCAATGATATACATGAAAAGAGTTTGAAATGAAAGTGCTTGGAAGAACTAAATAGTGTCTTGGTCCCAACTCACTTATACTTCAAAATGAGTACTTGTTCATCAATCTTGTTATATTGAAAAAGATTCTTAAGAAAATTTATATGAACAAGGCTCATCCATTAAGAACCCCTAAAATTGTAAGGTCTCTTAATCTCCAAAAGAACTCGTTTCGTCCTAAAGAATTTGATGAAGCAATACTTGGTCCCGAAATACCATATCTCAATGAAATTGGAGCTTCAATATACTTGGCACAATGTATGAGACCTGATATTGCTTTTGCGATAGATCTATTGGCTCATTTGATTTCTAAGCCAAACTCAAGAGGCATTGAAATGGGATTAAGCATATTTTGCGTTATCTTTGAGAAACCATAGATTTGGGGTTATATTATTCCAAATATTTGACTCTGGTTTAGTCAGTTATGCTAAAGCTAGATATAAATCTGATTTGCATAAAGCTCGCTCTCAAACCGATTTATTTATTTTGTAATAACAATACTACCATTTCTTGGCAATTTATTAAGCAAAGTTTAGTGGTAACATCTTCCAACCACTCTGGAACTATTACTTTATACGAGGCTGGAAGAGAGTGAGCATATTCATAATTCTATTGGATTAAAATTGGTTATAAATTCTCCCACTATAATTTATGAGGTTTGATTGAGGGAGAGTCATTATGCACTATACTTGAATTTTTGTTTTAATTTATGATTGGTTTTTGTCCCACTGGATTTTTCCGACTAAAGTTTTTGTCAAGGTATTAGCATATTCAATTAGGAACCAAAAATGGCAAATTATGAGAGTCATGAATTGCACTCATTTTTTTCCCCTTAGTTTGGTTTTTTCCCATTGGGTTTTTCGACTTAAGGTTTTTAATGAGGCAGTATATATATGTATGTTGAAATTGTACTCTTTTTCCTTCACTAGGTGTTTATCCTACTGGTTTTTCCAAGTTTGGTTTTAATGAGGTATTTTCTTAAAGAATAGACATCCAAGAGGGAGTATTATGAATTAATTTTATGGTGGATGTCCTAATCCCATGAAACTCTCATTATGATGGATATCCTAATCCCATAGAAACTCTCATTATTCCAACAGTCCTTTTATTCTTGTAGAATTTACTTGTAATTATACCTTCCTCCAACCCTATAAATATGAGGGTTTAGGAGATCGGGAAAGATACATTCAACAAATTGAATATACATCACCTTACTTTCTATATTTCATCTCTCGTAATTTCTAACCTCTCTTTCTCTTTTCTATCTTTATAGTTATTTCATTCTATAACACTTTTTGCATGTAAATAAAATAAAATAAATTTAAATATTTTATACTAACTTGCTTTTTTTATTTCTTTCTAATGTTTAATTGTATTTAACATTATATTGGATTTTTAATTTTTATTTGGTCATAAATGCAATTAACAATTTACTATTATCATAAATGCAGCTTAAGATTTAATAATAGTGGATGACACGAGGTATATGAAATTGAGACAAGACAATTTGTTGTGAGGCCAAGTATAACACACTTGCGTACATGACTTTTCTACTGGTTTAGATCTCTTATTATGGGTTTGTGTGTTACTTCCTGTTAAACTAATAAAATATTAACAAAAATCTTATTCACGACCTTTCTATTCATAGTCTTTTAATTATTATATATTTTTATAGACACGTGTTAAATTTCTATTGATATAATAAGAAATGACCACATAATTACAATTGCGTAATAGGAGGATCGGAGGCCTTTTCTAATATCCTCCTTTAATATATACTAAAATGTCACTTGCATGGGGAATTTAAAAAGTTCCAAAGAGAGAAAGTTAGAGAGAAGATGTTCTCAACTCCCTCTTCTCGTCTGAACTTTTAGCTTGGTCAGGATTGGAGTGCTTTCTCACATCTAGTGATTGATTCAATGTTAGAGCCAATTTCTACTTCATTTAATACAAACTATAGAGGTCGTTAGAGTCCGTTTCTACTTTATCTAGTGGTGGTCTTGCATTAAAGGCCATTTTTTTAGGGGCATCATTATGGAGGCTGTGGCTAGTCAAGTTCTTCATAGCAGCCATTAATATTGCTTCCAACAAGTTGAAGGCCGATTAGATTGTTTGGAGCCAGTAGTGCAAAAGTCTTGGGACTATTTTGGTGTTTTTGAAGTAGTTCATGTTCAATTGAAAAATGAAGATATCTAAAACTATTTTTCATCTATTAGGTGGGTGCATTGGGCAGTCGAGGGTGTTTCCTAAGGCAGGTCAGGCATGCAAACATTCTTCCATGTCGACATGCTGACAGTCTTTGATATTCCTGACAGGTCATTTCTTTGAATTCAAAAACAAAATTTCCTTCTTCCTGGCAAGAATTTGATTGAGAAGAAAGGTAAAAATGGCTCAGCTAAAGGTGGGACAAAAGTCAACAAGAAAGGAAACACCAAGAGTGTGAAAGACAACGAGTCCATTAGTTCCCTAGAATTGGACCAAGACGACTGTTTAGCTGTTGACTTGGAAGGCCTAAAAGATGACATTGACATTCGGCTTTCTAAGGAGAGAATGATTGCGCCTCTTGGGGATAGGTCAAAGACTTCGGATAAGGGGACAAAAGGGTCCTCTTCCAAGGTACTTCCTACTTAGACTGAAACAGTTCGACTCAATGGCAGCATGGAGCAATTTGTTATTGCTCCCACTTCGTCCAAGGAGAAGGTGTTGCCAACTCAGGGTGAAGAAGGGTCACCTTCCAAAGTAGCTCCAACTCAGGGCGAAGAAGGGTTGCCACTGGCCGACACATCACTTGTCGAGAGATGGCAGGGAACTGCCAAGGGCACCGATAAGGTTCGACCTCAAGGGGGATAAGGGGACAGAGAGAAAACTAGGGCAGGGATTTTGAAGCAAAATCGTGTCCTAGATTTGCCTTTGAAGCTAATTAATGTGCTCTAAGAGGAGGAGATAGCCAAACTCATCATAGAGGATGTATACAAAGTGTCTAAGGTGTGGTGATTCTTGTTGATAGGTTATGTTGTGGGGAGATTCCCGGGAAAAGGGGTGGTAATTGAACTTTGTAAGTGTTGGAGTGTCCCTTACAAAGTAACATTTCATGATAGTAATTGGATCATTTTCACCTCTGAAATTAACGTGGATCGAGCCTCCGTGCAACACAAGGGACCTCATTCCATCTTCGGAAGGCCCTCTTCATGAAGGATATGCCACCTTGCATTGACTTCAATGCTAGGGAATTAAGCAAGGTGCCAATTTAGGTGAATTTCCAAAGATTGAATGGTCAATTTTGGAAAGGAAGTGCTTTGAACATCATTGAGTACAAAACCGAGAAACTTTTCACAACAGACCAAGTCACTAAGAACTTTGAAATGAAAGAATATGCCCGATTGCTTGTAGAAATTGACCTCTCCGAACCATATAAAAGGGAGAAACAAATCCCAAATCCGAAATACCGGGGATATGTTCTCTTAACAGGTTGTATATGAGTTCAAGCTTAAGTTTTGTAAGGTATGCAATTGCTTCGGCCATGCCAATGAGCAATGCCCTACTAGGGTAGAAAGTCATGACGAGAAAGAGAAGGATAATGAAAATGATGGAGACGAGAAGGGTGAAGGGTCTAGGTGGCAAGGGTGAAGCGCTTCCACAAGTTACCACTGATGCAGGGCATGCCCGAAAGGGTGGCCGAGGTAGATCAGCTGCAAGACAACATAGGCGAAGCGGGACAACATCAAGGACTACTACGGTTTCGACTAAAGGCATTGGTTGATGTATCATTTTCGCTAGCAGAGGTATCGGCGTCACATGTTGAGGTATTGGCAACATGGGCCAGGGTATCGACTGCAAAATAATCAACTTCATGAGCAGGTATATTGACTGCAAAGGTTGGGGTAACGGTTTCAATGCCAAGTGTATTGGTAGAGGTATCGACTGACATTCTGGTCAAGGAGTGCTCCAACGCACCTAGGGTATCAGCAAGCTCACCATGTCCTAGGGTATCAGTTGATGCATCGTCTTCACAAGTAGGAGTACCAGCTTCACATGTTGGGGCATTTGTAACATGGGCAAGGGTATCAACTGCAAAGGAATCGACTTCACAGGCAAGTGTATTGACTGGACTTCTAGTGCACCATGTCCCGGGATATCGACTTCTAGTGCGCCATGTCCTGGGGTATCGATTGGACTGCCCACACAAGCAGGTGAGAATGCATTATGCCTTGGGGTATTGGCTACAATTGGGGTATCGTTGGAACTCCAGTGAAAGAATTCTTAAGAGCACCATGAACTATGGTATCGGGCTGGTCCTGGGGTATCAGCTATTGCTGAGGTAACGGATAATCCAAGGGTATCGGCTATTCTAGAGGTATCAGTCGGTCCACTTGGCAGTCCTCAGGGTGAAACTGAGGGGCCTAATATGTCTAAGGATTAGTGGATTGAATATAAAAAAGAAAATGAAGAAGGGTGGTAAGAAAGGAACACAAGTTGTGCATGGGGATGGGAATTCAAGCAAACTTCTTAAAGGGTAACCCAATGTGGATAGACTCGTGGAATGTTAGGAGGTCCAATCCATCCCCGAAACAAAAGGGTGTGAAAGACCTGATGCATTTGCATAAGGTAAATATGATGGCTATCTTGGAAACCACTCTCAAGCTAGGATCCCTTGAAAGAATCATGCAAAATTCCTTCAATGGGTGGAACATGTGCAACAACTTTTTGGAAACACATGGTGGAATGATTTTGATCTTATGGAAGGATGCTACCTCTCAAGTAGACATTATGGTGGTTCATCCTCCATGTATTCATGCCAAAATCATTTATAAGGTTACATCGTTATCCTTCCTGCTGACTTTTGTTTATGGACATTCTACGTAATCAAGTATGGATCACCTTAGGAGTTGATATTTTTGCCAACTTTCTGATCATGGGGGACCTTTCAGATGATTCACCTGTGATGGTCTCGATTAGGAGCACGAGAGGGAATATGGCGCAAAGCTTCAAGTTCTTCAACATATGGACGGCCCATGGAAGCTTCTTGGATGTTGTAAAGGGAGTTTGGTCGGTACCAAGGGTTGGTACGGAGCAATTCAAATTATGCAATAAGTTAAAAACACTTAAGGGCCCCCTACTACTCACATATTTAATCGAGAGTTAACCAAGTTGAGGGGGAACTTGAGGCTGCACAATCAACTTTTCATGAAGACAGAAATAGCATGGCTCTTCGGGATGAAGCTATTGGCTAAGGGAGAAAATGGCAAAGTTTAGGGCGGCCGAAAGGTCATTCTACACACAAAGGGCCAAGTTCAACTACTTGAATTGTGCAGATAAAGGAACCAAGTTCTTCCATGAATTAGTTAAGCGAAACAAGAAAAGGAACCAAATCGTGGCTATTACCAAGAATGATGGCATGACTACTCAAAGCAATGAAGAGATTGGCTTAGAATTTGTTTCTTACTTCCAAGGGTTGCTTGAGACTAAGAGAGAGGTTCGAGAGATTAATAACGAGGTTTTCATGGCTGGAAATTTGGTGACAAATGAACAAGGTCTAAGATTGTGTCAGGATATTGGTGTGTAGGACATGCGGACTGCCTTGTGGGATATTGATGATAACAAGGCAACTGGGTTGGATGGGTATTCTTCAAGTTGCTTCAAGAAGGGATGGTCAGTGGTGGGTAAAAATATGTGCAAGGCGATCCTAGAGTTCTTTTCAATAGGGAAGCTCCTTAAACAACTCAATCATTTGTTCATTGCATTGGCCCCTAAATCCTTTCATGCTCCATTGGTAAATGACTATAGGCCCATTTCTTGTTATAATGTGGTCTATAAGGTGATATCGAAGATTCTTGCTAACCAACTCTCCCCTTTGTTGATAGGCATCATTGATGTGTGTTAAGCTACATTTGTGGAGGGTTGAACTCTCATGGAAAATATATACCTAGCACAAGACCTTGTTCTCCGATACAATAGAAAACTAGCATCTCCCCGATAAACACTCAAGATTGATCTCCGAAAGACTTTCGACACTATCTCTTGGGCATTTTTGAACGAAACACTCAAGAGGTTGAGATTTCCTAACACATTCGTTGAATGGATCATGGAGTGTGTCTCTACTACTTCTTATTCCATTCAACTTAACGGATCTGTTCATGGCTTCTTTACTTGGAAACGTGGCCTCCATCATGGTGATCTTCCCTTATTTATTTAATCTATGTTTGGAGTATCTATCTAGATCCTTGAGAGTAGCATCTTTTTCTCCAGACTTTAACTACCATCCTAAGTGGGGGCGTCAAGATAACACATCTAGCATATGCCAATGATCTCCTATTTTTTTCTATAAGTGATTTTACTTCCGTCAAGATTATGGTGTATTGTCTAGGGGAATTTGGATGTGTCTCGGAGTTAGAATCAAATAATCTTAAGTCTAGCATCTTCTCGGCTGGGATAAATACCTTGGAATTGGAATGTATCACTGCCTACACTAAATTCCCGCTAGGCATCTTGCCTTGTCGTTACCTTGGTGTTCCTCTTGCCCCGACTAGACTAAAAGTGGCACATTACAAGAAGTTCTTGGAGCAGATTATGAATCAAATTGTTGCATGGAAGGGCATTAACCTCTCTTATGCTGGGAGGAAGGAATTGGTACAAAGTGTGCTCCAAGGAACCACATGTTTTTGGCTAAACATCCTTCCTTAGCCCCGTTCGGTCTTGGATAGCTTGGTGGGTATGTATAGGAATTTCCTTTGGCAGGACAAGAGAGTGTTCGTGGCATGGAAGGATATTTGTTTCCCAAAGGAAGAAAGTGGACTAGGTTTTAGGGACTTGAGAGCATGGAATCATTCATAACTTGCAAAGACCATATGGAACATTCACGCAAAGAAAGATTGTTTATGGGATAAATGGATTAACCATTACTACTTGGCAGGCAAGTCTATCTGGGAGGTGAGTAAACAGAAGGTTGATTCTTCCATATGGAAGAGAATTGTAAAGATTAGAGATATGATGATCTCCAAGGTTGGCAGCGTGACAGATTTGAAGAGGAAGCTGAAAAATTGGGGGACAGAAAGCTTTTGTGCGAAAGAGGTGTACCTGTTTTTTAGGCCCGAAAAGACGGAGGTTACATGGGGTAGCATCATCTAGCCGGCATGGCTTCCACCCAAGTTCTCCTTCACAACTTGGTTGGTTGTTCAAGGTAGGTTGTCTAACCGTGATAGACTTGCCTTCCTTGATGTCCAAACTGAGTGTTGTCTTTGCCAAGGCAGCCTTAAATCACACCAACACTTATTTTTTGCTTTCTCCTTAGCACAGACAATTTGGACACACATCCAAACACGACTGGGCATACGGAGCCAGATGACCACACTATCAACAGCCCTCAAATGATTGAAAAAGAAAGCATGTGGAATGACTTGGCAACCAAAAATGAAATAACTTAAAGTTAGAGCGATGGTCTATTATATATGAAACCGTTAAATCTTGGAGGTTTGTTCAAGGATTAAGATACGAGTATATAGGGTAGTATTCACCCTATATTCTAATATCTTATCCTCTTTTAACTTGGACACTTAGTTTAGTCTAGTCTTCTCCTTGTATATACCCTTTGGATATGCCCAAATAACTTATAAACTTTGGTATTTTTTATAAACATTTACATTTAGATAAAAAATAAACAAATAAAATGTCACTTGCACATTAGGTGGACAAAATATATGAAGTGATGATATATAAATTATTTAACTAATTTCAAAATGTAGAAATCGATTTTTGATTTCCCCAGTGGAAAATAAAAAGATAAAATTAATATAGAAAATTAACAACAACCAAAAAAAAAGGTACAACACATAAGTTTACAAAAAGCATAAATCTACCAACAGGTAAACATGCAGCCACCGAAGACCATCTCAACCGACCGCTTCCCCTAAATCAAATCTGCTCGCTTCCAATGAAAAGCTTTCCGTTTCACCTCTACTCTTGTCACTGTCGCCGGTATATCACCCCATAAATCGCCCATCCAATGAAACTCATCTATAGAAACCAGCACGTGCATGTTTATCCACTCCATGATTTTAATTAAAAAAGCCTGGATGGAAAAATCTGTTAAAAATGATTTAAGTAAACAAAACCTGATAAAAAAGATATATATAGAAAAAAGACCTGAAGAAAAAAAAAGAAAAGAAAAACTGCCCATGAATTAGCATGCATAACAAAACTGATAATTTATTATAATATTTTTTGTAATAACTAGCATGAAGCC
Organism: Parsonsia alboflavescens; assembly: GCA_028571225.1. Taxonomy (NCBI): domain Eukaryota; kingdom Viridiplantae; phylum Streptophyta; class Magnoliopsida; order Gentianales; family Apocynaceae; genus Parsonsia; species Parsonsia alboflavescens. Next base: position 16,938 of record JAOXNR010004004.1, read on the forward strand.
CTCGAGATTAGCAATTGGGACGTGCATCGTTTCGAATGTGATTCAAAGAAATTACCAAGTATTTGTTAATAAAAATGTGTAATTAAAAATTTTAAAATAATTTTTAATAATAATATTTATAATTTATCTATTTAAATGATCTTCAAAAATAAAATCCTCTTAAAAAAAATGATATGAGATAATATTGGACTTGATTTTTATTGATTGTAAATTGATTTGTTGACATATCTTTTTGGTTTAATAATTCAATTAGCTAAATCCATATTAGTCCACATAAATTCAAAATTGGTTTAATTTAATTAAGTAAATTATTTTAATTATTAAAATAATCAAATCATTTGTTATATATATATATATATATAACTTTCATAATTTTATTAATTATATTATACAAAAAAATCAAATATATTATTCATTTTATCACACTATATTATCGGACTTTTTCCCTTGATTAAAAATGTATTATCAATTATTATATAGATAAAAAAAAAAAAAAAGAATACACCAAAAGAATGTCATATTTAAAAAAAACTTAGTTGATTATTTAAATTATTCATTTTAATTTTCTATCCACAACTTTTAAAATTCCTAATCCATGTGTTACCACTCATTCCCAAAACTTTTAAAATCCAAAAAACCACTAGTTAAAGCAATGTTCTGGGAAAAAAAAAAGGGGGTAAAGCAATGCCTTTAATAATTTTAAAGCTGGGCATTCACTACATTCCTACAAATATAATATATATTATTCAATTAAACAAAGCTAATAACTAGACCAAGCCACATGTAATTAAAAAAATAAATTTTTTATTGAACAGTTTATTTTTAAAAAATAAAATTAAATATTAATTGTTAACTTTGACCTTTAAAAACTTAACATTGCACTCCATACATAGTGCATTAATGCATTCTATAGCATTACCTACATATATAGATAGATAGATAGATAAAAATGATCCCTTATGTTTAGGTCAAACCATTATTAAGTCTTTGATATTTATTTTCAGTCATTACAGTCCTTAACAATTTATGTGAGATTATAATAGTCCAAACCATCACATTTTGATCATTCTTGGGGTGGCGATGGTCACCTGTTAGGTCTTAAGAAAATTTTAGAGACTAGTATGTCTAACCACTTTTTTTAAAAAAAATTACATAGAAAACATTAAGGGGGGGTCTATCTGACCACAACAATACTTTTTATTACCCAAAATAAGTTAATCAGATTAGGTCTTGTTGTAATCATAGATTTTTCCTACTTTACATTGGACTATAAGAAAACCTATTTTATGTCATTTTTATGATTTTTTTTTTTGTTTTAAATAATTGGATAAATTTACAAATTTTCTCACAGGTGATTATTACTATCACAAAAATGAATGGAATGTAATGGCTTGAACCATTATGGCCACATATCAATTGTGTAAAGACTGTAATAGCGGAAAATAAACAAAGACTCCACAAAGTTTTGACTCAAACATAAAGGACTACTTTGGCCAAGAGCTCTATATTTATAGATTTAAATTTAGATAGATTAGATACCATGAATGAAAGATTTCAACAATTATCCTCAATGTGACACATTTTACTGTTCAATTGATTTTTTTAAACAATGCAAGAGTCAAATTCTAATCAAGTAAAGCTAATCCTCTATTAGAAACGTATAACAATTTTCAATTATCCGTTAAGTGTTTCGCAGCATTTCCCGTTTCAATCAAACTGCCTAGACCAAATTGAAATCCTAATCTTACGCCGTTAACTCCATAGAGAATGAAAAGCATGATTTCTTTTTTCATGGCACTTGGGGGCTTTGGATTCTCTGTGTCGTTTGGAGTCTCCGAAGAAAACTCCATTGAAGAGCAGGAATTCTTATTTCTTGGCAATTCAGGCTCCACCGAGGATAATGGCAAGGTGGCCATCTAACGAGAGACAAGCTATAAAGGGTGTGATCACAACAATACTCACATTTTTGTTCTTCTTCATAAATTAATATTTGTTAATATATTTATTTTCAATTAAAAAAGAATTTAATAATATTTCTATATATATCAAAGAAGACAAAATATTAGCTTAAGGTCATGTCAAGTGTTGAACTTGAAAGTATAAATATCAAATTGACATTAAACTTAATAGATCATTTATTCTATCTAAACCACATAGGGAAAGGAAAAAAAAACATAGAGGAAACAAAATATGGCATGTAAATTTAGCATATAATTATTGAACAGTATGTTAAATGATAACTTTGTAATAAATGTTTAAGTAATGTTTCTCTTACTCTCACGCCTTACCAAAAAATTAATTATTATCTTAATAAAATAAATAATACTAAATAGTTATTAAAATAGTTCTTTATATTCTTATATACTTCCTTCATTCAGAATTAAATGTCTTATTTTGAATTGCACATATTTAATAAAAAAATGTTTGACTTACTTAATTTTACTGTTGTCAATATCTTTTTTTTTTAATAAAAGTTAATTAAATTAGAAAATGAGATATTTAATTTCGGATAATTCAAAATGAAAACTGAAACATTCAATTCCAAACGAAGAGAGCATTTGTTTATATAAAACAATGACAATAATATTTTTAATGAAAAAATGTTCAATCAATTTAGTTTATTAAGAATGAGAAAACTTCATTCAATTTATTTAAGTGAATAATGATAATTATTATATATTATCAAATAACATTTTTTCATATAAGGTTTAGAAAAAAAAAAACATGAAATTGACATGTAACATAATTTATAAATTAATTTTTGAATATGATAAATCATAAGGTAAAATATTATTTAATAGTACTTAATAGTTGTCATGGTTCACTAGATTAAATTAAATTAATTTTAAAATTACATGGATTTAATTATGTTTTAATATTATATAAATTAAAAAAAATTATTGTTTATATCTTATGAATGTAAAATAAAAGAAATACAGAAGTTAATTTTATTTGAAAAAATTAATTCTGGATGATAAAAAAATTTATCATACAGAAATTTTTTTAAAAAAATTTTAAAAATATATTAATTTGGACAGGTGGCGTGTGACACATACAATTACATTTTTTCATTTATATATTTTTTAAAATTTTATTATATATCAAAGTATAATTCAAAGTAAATTTTATAAAACAGAATCTTCACACTTTCATTTATTATTAAATAACATTTTAAATTATAAAGACACAAAAAGGAATTAAAATATAATTTAACTTTTAAATATCAATAATAAATCATGAATTAAAACATTATTTAATATCATTTATTAATTATTATCATTCACTTAATTAAATCTTATTGTCATGTTGTTTTGAAATAAGTTGAATTTTTGTATAAAATCTCATTAATCGTTTCCTTTATTTAATAATTTATATCCAATAATCTCAATTATTAATAAAAAGAATAAAGCAATAAATTTATAAAAGTCAAATATATTCCTTAACGTTCAAGCATTCAAATGTTACATCCGGTATACTCTTTAGCGCATGTACTCTTGATTTATATCCTGGTTTGTTATAAGAGAGATGCATGCTCTTTAGGATCGTGGGAAAACGACATAGGTTGAAAAACGTGTTACATGAATTTGGCAAAGTATGAGAATTCACATAACTCGATGTCATGATTTTTAGGGTTATTGTAAATATTTTATGATCCAGTATAAACAAGATATATACTCCCTCTATCCAGAATTGAATGTTTCAATTTAATTTACATGCATTTTAATAAAAACATTTGATTTAGTTCATTAATACATTATATTGCCAATTTTCTTAATAAATTTTTTATTAATTTAAAAAATGAGATATTCGTTTTCAAACAATTCAAAATGAAATATATAACGATCATTAATAGATGGAGGGAGGGAGTATTATCTATTGAGAATTTCAGTTTGCCACTAGGTGGTGCTCGTACTTAAACATAATTTATAGATAGGCCTTCTACTTTAGAGGTTGTTTATTCTTGAGATCTAAAGCTCCCATATAATTTTATTTTATTTTTTTAATTTTTATGTAAACTTTTCCCTCCTCGTGAGTGATAGAGTATTGATGATCCTTTTTTTTTTTTTTTTTTGCGAAATTACCATTTGAAACTAATTAAAATACATTATTCACTATTGTAACTTTCTCTTATTTGATTGATCTTAATTTTATTTTTAAAAATCGGGAATCAACATATTTTTTATTCAAGATTTTACTAAAAAGCACCTTAATTAAAAGACTTACCTCTAAACACCTATTTTAATTTAAGAATGTGATTCCTAGCTAGCGATTAAAACTACAAAATAATATGGTAACTTAAGTTAAAGTTAAAACACACCCATTAGTTTTCATAAAAAGTAAAAAATAAATGTTGAATTTTAGACATGTGAAGTATTTATTTATTATACATGCTTTTTAAAAAAAATATATACTTATGAATGTTAGAGAGTACTACAGAACACACCGTATGAATGTTCTAGTTAAATTTTTAATGATCAAATTTTTTTAAAAATAAAATTTAATCAAGTACCCCTAGAGTTAGTTTATACTTTTCGAGTTTAGTTTATAAAAGATATTTGTTAAAAAAAAATGTAGAATATATATATTTTTTAATAACTAATCGTTGATTTTGATCATTACAGACTTAATTAAATCACTCCTTCATGAGATGTAACATTATTGATATATATTAAAAATATTTGTATTCAAAAATGCTATGAGATGTTACGTTTTTTTTTTTTTTCCAAGCCTGCCTATATATTAATTGTGCAAAGGAGTCGACCCGCGAGGGTATTGGTGGATGCGCTAGCGCACTTCAATATTTAGCAATCAAGATTTAAGTTTTTAACCATTAAGGTTTAAAGCTATTGTCTCTCTTTTTTAGAGGAAAAAAATCATAGAAGATTTACTTTTTCTTGAAAAAGAGAGAACTAACTTAAATATTAATGAATAGAAACTTAATCGAACTGTCCACGACTCTTACCACAATAATTTTTGTACATAGGAAAATCAATTTAATACCAACATAAATATAAAATATTAATTTTAAAAGTAAAAAGTTAAAACGACACGGACACTGTCCAATATATCATCCAAAGGCGCCACCTACCACTATACGGATACAGGCAACAATGCCATAGCTTCTGGGACACAGTTCTCAAATCAAACTACACTTCCCAAAACTCTTTTGTATTCTTTCCCGTGAAATGACAATACAAGAAATCCCCACAACCTACTTTTGATATATTCAAAATTCTCATGCTGAAAATAGTCATTCCAATTTAGGATATTTGTCTTACTTGATTTGTGTGCTGTAGCACTTCTCCACCTAAACTAATAGATTCAAGTTCATATAAAACATATATTTTTATGAATTTTATATTAAGTAATACCCTCTCCATTCACATTCTTATTTCTATTTTGAATTATTTAAAAATAAATATTTTATTTTCTAAATTAGTTAAAATTTTCTATTAATTTAAGAAGAAAAATAAAAATTGTACAAAATTTTGGGCAAAAAAAGGTTAATTTCATAATCTATCAACATAAATGGAAAAAATTAAGATGAAATATTAAAAATTATAAGAAAAATTAAAATTAAAAGAATTAAAAAAAATATTTATTATCTCATAAAATGCAAATACAAAAGAATAATTTTAGAATAAAAATAAAAATTAAAAAATGCTTCGTGTGAGAATTGAACCCGGACATCCTGCTTGCATTCTGCCACTAAGCTAAGAGGGCAAATGATATTATTTAATACCTTTAATAATAAAAAATCGTCAGTTAACCGATATTTTTTCTACCCCTCAAACCTAACTATAAATTGATTCGATTTCAAATCAATCTATTAATCGAAAAACTCAATCCATCTCAATCTATTTAAGGTCAGATCGGGTCAGATGGTCAACTGACCGCTACTCACCCCTATTGAATATCATACGGAAGTTAATTAATTTCCTCGACAACAGTGTGAAAGCAACTAAAAAGACAAAACCAGAAGAATTAATTATCTGCATTCATGAACTAGGTGAAGCCATCCTATGAAAGGGTTTTTATCGATTTAGTTTCACGAGTTTAAGTTAAAAAACAGTTCAATTCTAAAAGTTTTTTTTCAATTATAGCGGTCTCTCACATTTTTATAGGTAACCGAAATGTTCCAAATCACTCATTTCAAACCATTCACATAGCGGAGCCGGTCACTTGAGGGGTAAAATCATCCTTTCAAGTTCAAAAAAAATTGTCAACACCTTCACTTTTTAGGTATTCTTCTCCGATTTGCTCCAACAACTTCCTTTTACAAACTCATTGGCAAACTCAAAATAGATCTAAAAACGAAATTGAAAACCAACAAATCTGCAAATGAAAAAACACAGTCCCAAAAAACCAACTGATCTGAAGCGAAATTGAAGAAGGGAAAACAAAATTGATGGCCAATTCTAAAAACATAGATCTGTCAAAGCCCCTTCTATTTACAATATTTGGGTAGAATTGATCATATAAATACTAAATATACACACATTGCATTCCACACCTTAAAGCCTAGAATTGATAATATTAATACTAAATATACACACATTGCATTCCATAGTGAAATGATGTGCTATAGGTTATAGTATTACCCTTTGTTTAAGTTTCAAAATTACTAAATAAACAATAATTATTGTTAACTCGATCGGATTTATTGTAGTTTCCTTTTTCTTCCACTTTTGGGCCGACGTCCGATTAAGTTGAATTCTTTACGTCGTAAGTGTAAGGAAGATTTTTAATTAGCTCATAATACGAAACTGGAAATGAAAATTTCGTGGCAGCTTTCTGAGTTGTCTGGAGTCTTGGTCTCGTTTTGGGCATTTTTCACGGTCTTTAACCATTTTGGGTTACATTTCATTTTATCCTCCCCGACAGACCACGAACCCCACCAGCTCCCGGAAAACAGAGACTGAGAGCGAGGGGCACGTTGGTGTTCACATTGCCGTATACTTCTTTTTTGTTTGTTGTTCTTGGAAGACAAACTGCGAAAGTAGTTGCAATCTTCAGTCATGGGTGGAAAAATGGCTGCTCTGGCATTGGGATCTTCGTCTCATTTTCTGGCAGGTATGAGTGTAAGTAGTTGGTCTAGAAACTCGAGGGATTTGAGGGTTCTTCGTGGACGAAGAGCGGGGATGAACGTTGGGTTCGAGGATGATGGTCTTGCTGAGTTTCCTTCATTTTTTCCAAAGGAAGTTCACAAAATCAATGACCCTTCTGCTAGAACTTTTGCCCAAAGGATTCAAAGGCTTCCAGTGCAGGTGTGTTTTGCCGTTAACTCCGTAGAGAATGAAAAGCAGGATTTCTTTTTCCTGGCATTTAGGGGCTTTGGATTCTCTGTGTCGTTTGGAGTCTCCGAAAGAAATTTCATTGTAGAGCATGAATTCTTATTTCTTGGCAATTCAGGCTCCCCCGACGACAATGGCAAGGTGGCCGGCCATCTAACCGAGAGACAACAATGGCTCAATAAGTCCCAAAGCTATAAAGGGTGTGATCACAATTATGATCACATTTTTGTTCTTCTTCATAAATTAATATTTGTTTATATCTTTGCAATTAAAAGGTAATTTAATAATATTTCTATTTATATTAAAGAAGACAAGATATTAGCTTAAGGTCATGTCAAGTGTTGAACTTATATCAAATTGACATTAAACTTAATAAATCATTTATTCTATTCAAACCACATAAGGAAAGAAAAAAAGAAGAAGAAATAAAATATGGCATGTAAATTTAGCATATATTTATTGAACAAAACGTTAAATGATAACTTTGTAATAAATGTTGAAGTAATGTTGCTCTTACTCTCACGCCTTACCAAAAAATTAATTATTATCTTAATAAAATAAATAATACTAAATAGTTATTAAAATAGCCCTTTATATCCTTATATACTCTCGTTTGGAATTGAATGTCTTATTTTGAATTGCACATATTTGAAGAAAAAAAAAATTGATTTAGTTAATTTTAATATTGTCAATAACATTTTTTTAATAATAAAAGTGAACTAAATTAGGAAATGAAACATTCAATTTGAATAATTCAAAATGAAAATTGAAACATTCACTTTCGGATGAAAAAAGTATTTGTTTATAAGAAACAATGGCAATAATGTTTTTAATGAAAAAAATTCAATCAATTTAGTTTACTAAGAATGAAAATTTTTCATTCAATTTATTTAAGTGCATAATGATAATTATTATATATTATCAAATAGCATTTTTATATATAAGGTTTAGAAAAAATACATGAAATTGACATGTAACATAATTTATAAATATGATAAATCATGAGGTCAAATATTATTTAATAGTACTTAATAGTTGCCATGGTTCACTTGATTAAATTAAAATTTATTTTAAAATTACATGGATTTAATTATGTTTTAATATTCAATAAATTAAAAAAAATGTATTGTTTATATCTTATGAAAGTAAAATAAAAAAATTTAAAAGTTAATTTTCTTTGAAAAAATAAATTTTGGATAATACCAAAATTTATCATAAAGAATTTTTTTTTAAAAAAAGAAATTAATTTCTACATGTGCTGTGTGACACGTATAATAACATTTTTTCATTTATATTTTTTTAAAAAAATTTATTATATATCAAAGTATAATTCAAAGTAAAGTTTATAAAAAAAAAAAATCTTCACACTTGCATTTGTCATTAAATAATATTTTAAATTATAACGACACAAAAAGGAATTAATATATAATATAATTTATAAATATTAATAATAAATCATGAATTAAAATATTATTTAATATCATTTATTAATTATTATCATTCACTTAATTAAATCTTATTGTCATATTTTTTTGAAATAAGTTGATTTTTTATATAAAATCTCATTCATCGTTTCCTTTATTTAAGAATATATATCCAATAATCTCAATTATTAATAAAAAGAATAAAGTAATAAGTTTATAAAAATCAAATACATTCATTAATTTTTAATAATTCAAATGTTGCATCCAGTATACTCCTTAACTCATATACTCATCATTTTTATCCTGGTTTGTTATAAAAGAGATGCATGCTCTTTAGGATCGTGGGAAAACGACATAGGTTGAAAAACATGTTACGTGCATTTAGCAAAGTACACGAATTCACATAACTCGATGTCATGATTTTTAGGGTTATTGTAAATATTTCATGGTTCAGGAAAGATAAGATACATATTCCATTTGTCCAAAATTAAATGTCTCAGTTTAATTTGCATTTATTTTAATAAAAACATTTAATTTAGTTCATTAACAAGTTTCATTATAAATTTTTTTATTAATTTAGAAAATAAGATATTAATTTCTGGACGGAGAGAGTATTATATAATGAAAATTTCAGCTAGCCACTAGCTGGTGCTCCTCCTTAAACATAATTTATAGATAGGCCTTCTAGTTTAAAGGTTGTTTATTCCTGAGATCTAAAGCTCCCTTATAATTTTTATTTTTTGCAAACTTTTTCTTCCTTGTGAGTGTTAGAGTATTGGTGATCCTTTTTTTCCGAAATTACCATTTGGAACTAATTAAAATACATTATTCTCTAGTGTAACTTTCTCTTATTTGATTGATCTTACTTTTATTTTTCAAAAAACAGGAATTAAAATATAATTTTTTTAATAAAAAAATCAACATAATTTTGATTCAAGATTTTACTATAAAACACCTTAATTAAAAGACTTACCTCTAACTGTCTGTTTTAATTTAAGAGTGTGATTCCTAGCTAGCGATTAAAACTACAAAATAATATGGTAACTTAAGTTAAGTTAAAATACACCCATTAGTTTTCATAAAAATTAAGAAATAATTGTTGAATTTTAGACAAGTGAAGTATTTATTTATTATACATGCTTTTTAATTTTTTAAAATATAAATATATATATATATATAAATATATGTACATATGCAAAAATATTATAAAGTGTTACGGAACACACATTATGAAGTGTTTCAATTAAATATTTAATGATCAATTCTCTTCTTTCAAAAAAAAAAAAATTAATCGAGTATTCTTAGGGTTTAATTTATAAAAATAATTTTTTATTAAAAAATTTATTTTTTCTTAACAACTGAATGTTACTTTAACCGTTAGAAACTTAATTGAAACATTTTATAAAAATCTCTCTTTAGTACTTCATAGCATTATTGATAAATATTATAAATATTTATATTCAAAAATGCCATGAGATGTGCTAGTGTACCTTTTTTTTTTTTCCTAGTTCACCTATCTATGGATGTAATAGGGTCCAATCCATAAAAATGTCGGCAAATACGCTAGTGCACTTTAATATTTAGTAATTAAGATTTAAATTTTTAGCCATCAAAATTTAAATGTCTCTCTTTTCTTTAAAAAAAAAAAAAAATCATAGAAGATTTATTTTTTCTTAAAAAAAAGAGAAAACTAACTTAAATATGGATGGATAGAAAAGTAACCGTACTCTCCACGACTCCACAACAATAATTTTTGTCCCTAGGAAAATCAATTTCATACCAACATAAATATAAAATATTCATTTAAACAGTAAAAAGTTGAAAAGGACACCTAAAAGTCCTATTTATCATCCAAGGCGCCACCTAAAGCTATTTGCATTTTTTGGTGTTTTTTGGCTGGGAACGTAACTGTACCTTACACTAATAGTCATTCAAATTTTGGTTATTTGTCTTACTTGATTTCTGTGCTGTAACATTTTTCCACCTAAAAACAAAAAAAAAAAAAAAAACTCATCGATTCAAGTACATGTAAAACGTATCTTTTTTCTGAATTTTATGTTAAGTAATCCTCCTCCTTAGTTTTAATTTTATTTTGAATTGTTCAAAAATAAATGTCTTATTTTCTAAATTAATTAAAATCTTTTAAAGAAGTTGATATTGATAAATTTAAAATAAGTTGATATTTTAATATTTTTAGATACTATGTAACTAGTTTTATACTTGATCGAGAGCATATGAAGAAGCAAGTTGGTGCTTCATGATACACATAAAAGAAATATAAAACTTCAAAAATCAAATTTTTTTTATTATTATATTCTTGATATATGTATTTATAATGTGAACTTGTGTGAACAAAGGCTAGTTATAGTCAAACATAACCCATATAAATATGAAGGCTCTAATTTATAAATCCATACATCAGTAAATAAAAAATTATTTCAAACTCTTACATTCTTTCTTTATTTTCACAATAAACAATGAAAGCCTTTTCCAAAACTTTTGGAAAATTTTCTTCAATCCCATAACGGTAACCAAAAGAAACCACCAAGCCCTGGTTTGTGGTTACTCCAGGTTACCCATTAAATAATATTGATCTTTCCACAAGCACAACCTGAATATCATACGCAAGTTAATTAATTTCCGGGACAACAGTGTGAAAGAAACTTAAAAGGCAAACCAGAAGGATTAATTATCTGCATTCATGAACCAAGTGAAGCCATCCTATGAATTTTAAAAAAGAATTTTCATTATAATCTTCTATTTATTAGAGTAAAAAATCCTAGTCAAACCAGATACATAATTTCTTTTTTACTTTTAAAATCCTTATCCTTTTTTTACTTGATCCCAAATTTTTATATTGAACTTTTAGAGTTCCTTAAAATTTATTTTGAATATATGTTGGTTCTTTATCTTTTTTTGTATGATCAAAAAGACTTCTTCAACTCCCTCCACCGAGAAACAAAGCTTTAAGTCAAATACCTGATTAAAGTTGAAACTATACACACCATTAATTTATAATAGTCATAAAACTTAGCTATGGGCTTACTGCAATCATCCATCATTGAAGCTTTAGAAGTAGAGAACCCAAATTACAAGAAAAAACCTCAAATGTACAGAGTACATAAGTTATTTCCATTCAAGAAATTACCAAACATCACATTCATAGAGAAATAAAATACATCAAAATCACAACAAAACCATGCTATAGAAGACAAAAAAGATGGATTTTGATATTCCAGAAAATAGCCATCTAATCAGTTAACCAATTCCTAAAGCCTATGTTTTCTCACCGCACTAGCACCTGAACTTCCACTTGAAAAGGAAAAAAAATAAAAAAACACCAAAATTCAATAACCAAACTCATTTCTTTCATCTTTGCTTGAAATTGTTGAAGCTTTAACTTTCGAGATCACCGAATGGTTTGTATCCTGATAATAAGGCCGGCAAATGGGAATTAATTGGTGAAGATTAGGGGTTGGAGGACAGGAACGAAGAAGATGGTGGTGGAAAAAATGACCGGTGATCCATTTTAATTAGAGAAATGATCTGAAACAGTGAAGGGATACCCTTCTAAATTTTGATCAAAATTTTTTTTTCCATCATTGACTTTGCTTGAAATGGAAGTTTTCAGGATAAATATACTTTTTTAGTCATATGAAAAAAAAGATAAGGAATCAACATATGTCAAAAAATAAATTGTAAGGGACTTTAAAAATTCAATACAAAAATTTGTGTTCTACTTGGACTAAATAAAAAAAGTAGAGACATTAAAATTTTTTTTTAAAAAAAAATTTAGAATTCAGATGAACTACGTGAAAAAGATTAGGATGAAACATAAATTTTCTCTTTAAGGAAAAGAAAAAGAAAAACGAGCTTACTACAAAAGTGAATGAGGTTACTAAAACGTGGACGGGGACCACGTAAATTAATTCGGCACACTGAAACTGTCTCCCTCGAAAACGCACTGTTTACCTCGGAAACGCTGCATGCTGAACTATCAATATGAATTAAATGATCAATTTAGTTACAATTTTTTTTTTTTTTTATCATATGGATTCATATTTTATTTTTACTTTTAAGATCTTATAATTTTTTTTTTTTGTATTTTCCCCCCCTATTATGGAAAGAGAAACATTAGAGCAATGTTTCTAAATCGAAAAATTAATTGCTTTCACAATGTACTTTATAAAATATGAGTGATTAAAGTTGTCAATTAGAATTAATCGATTCCAATCAAACTCCAATCCCATGAGCCAAAGAATTTAAAAGGTTGGAATTGACCGAACTCAACATAAAAAGGGTTAAAGTTTAAGATAGACCAACTTTTTATAATTTTTTACTTTAAAAAGAATTAAAATGTAAATATAAACTTTAAAATAAAAAAATGAAACCTTCGTGATAAAGATTCTTGATGAACCAATTGAATCCCCAACAATCTCAAATGGAGTAAAAAACAAAACAAAAAAAAAATATCCAGTGATAACGAAGGATGACATCGACGCCCCCATGGGTGCTAGTGGTGGTTCAATGGGCGGTGGAATGGTGGAAAACTAGAAACAACCATTCCACTCTTGCCTATGTAGTTGTAAAGTACCAGTTTGGAAATGTTTCGAATTTTTATCATTCTTAAAAACTAATGCTTCAAGAGGCACTAAGGGTGTGACGTAGCCTGCGATGAGACCGTTCATGTGTGATGAGTTTAATTTTTTTCTTTCATTATTCAATTTTATATGAGTTTAAATTTATATCAACATTCCATTAGTAAATAAATAATAACCTAAAAGATGTTATCTACTTCCAAAAAGATTTGTACCAATTGAAATTTTTCGTAATTGTGTTTAGATTAAGGGAAAAAGAAGAAGAGAAATTTTACACAAAGGAAGAAGAGAACTCAATAATTAGTAGAAGAAAGAGTTAAATTTTTCTTCTTATTGTAGTTTTAAATAAAAATAAACAATTTAAAATAATGTTTTTATTTATTTCCCCCCTTTTTTTATTATTCTGTTTTCTCTATTACAACTTTTTATTTTTGGATTTACTTTTAATAAAAAAAAAATATATATTTTTAACCCAAGAAAGAATTTTACTCTTTCATTCTATTAATATTGTCAATAGAAATCATGAGGGAATTAAATATTTATGTCTCGAAACTTTTTTGCTTTATGTACCGTCACACTATGCGATGTTGTCAAACTTATATTGTTTTTATGCCGTCATATAAAGTAGAAGAACTGTTTATATCTCTTTGAAGACATATCAATGGATGAAGTGACTAATGCATAAATCACAAGTCTTTAGTTCAAATCTTATCAACAAACTAATTAGATACAGCTAAAAAATAAATTTAAGAAAAAAAAAGAGTTGAATATTTATGAAAATGATACAGAGAACTGATTATACTTTGTTATATGCATTATATTATACTCTGTATATTCTCCTTAAAGCTAAGAATTGATCATATAAGTACTAAATATACACACATTCCTTTTGGCTCCTGGCAAGTTGAACGTAGTGCAAGGAAGATTTTTAATTAGCTCATAATACGAAACTGGAAATGAAAATTTCGTGTCAGCTTTCTGAGTAGTCTGGAGTCTTGGTCTCGTTTTGGGCATTTTTCACAGGTCTTTAACCATTTTGGGTTACATTTCATTTCACCCTCTCCGACAGACCACGAACCCCACCAGTTCCCGGAAAACAGAGACTGAGACGGAGGGGCACATTGGTGGTCACATTGCCGTATACTTCTTTTTTGTTTGTTGTTCTTGGAAGACAAACTGCAAAAGTCGTTGCAATCTTCAATCCTGCGTGGAAAAATGGCTGCTTTGGCTTTCGGATCTTCGTCTCATTTTCTGGCAGGTATGAGTGTAAGTAGTTGGTCTAGAAACTCAAGGGATTTGAGGGTTCTTTGTGGACGCAGAGCGGGGATGAACGTCGGGTTCGAGGATGATGGTCTTGCTGAGTTTCCTTCATTTCTTCCAAAGGAAATTCGCAAAATCAAGGACCCTTCTGCTAGAACTTTTGCCCAAAGGATTCAAAGGCTTCCAGTGCAGGTGTGTTTTTCTTGGCCCCATCCCTTCCCTTTTCCTTAGGCAGGTGGACTCATGTGAAGAACTATTCTTTAAATGTACCGATCTGCTCTGTGTAAAGCAGGTTGAATCTTCTCAGGTTTGCATAATGAGCAGTTGCGTGAAACCGGCAATACAGAATGATACCAACCCGGTGGTCCTTCTCCATAGTTTTGATAGGTTTGCAGTTGTTTCAAAATTTTGCTTATTATGAGATATTAATCTTGGTTGCCACAATTCATTTTAGTCTCTTTTTCTTGGTTGGAAATGCATAGTTCTTGTTTAGAATGGAGAAGTGCATACGCGTTACTGGAGGATGCGGGCTTGGAGACTTGGGCCATAGATATTCTTGGATGGGGATTCTCTGACTTAGGTTTGCTTTCCTACAATTGTCCGTAGAAATAGTGCACTACCTTCTTTTTCTGGATTTACATTGGTTTTTGATAATCCTTGAATTTATGTATTGTCTTACTAAATGGTACCTGTTTTAGAAAGACTTCCTCCGTGCAATGCAGCATCAAAAAGGTATCACCTTTACCAGGTAATTTTATCCTATGATGTATCTTTCTAACATTAAGCTGAAATGTTACCATTTGATATTTCAGAATTCTCTGACTGAAAGTTACTTAACCCATTAAACTATTAAGCTAACTTTATGCTGTTACAGCTTTGGAGGACTCACATCAAAAGACCAATGATACTAGCAGGACCAAGCCTCGGCGCAGCAGTCGCCATCGACTTTGCAGTCAATTTTCCCGAAGCTGTAAGTCTTTCCACCTTTTTCATTTAGTCTTGCAATTACTAGTTCAAAATGCAGAATTTCATATGAATACTTGTAATGCTAGATTTAGATGCTCTGAAGACTAGATTGTACCTTGTCTTACTGCGATCTATTGTTCTTTAAGAGAACTTGCCTGTTCCCTTTTACAAAGCCTTCATGAGGTTGATGGAAGTGAAAATGCAGAATCTTACTAAGACATATTTTCCTCATATCACGAGCTACGGCCATTATCGGATCTAGGATAATTTTATTATGGGGGCAAAAATCTAATTACACCAAATCTATGAGATAAGTTTTGAAATTTTATGGGGGCATAAGCATAATTATGTTATAATATATATAGTATTTTGAAAGATTAGATACATAACTATGTTTTGGACCCTTAACTGTATTTTGATCTTGGCTCTAATTGAGAAAAGGTTTCTGGCTTTGCTACATAGGTTTGTTAATGCTTTACTTATATTTTGGGGTTTTGCAGGTAGATAGGTTGATTTTGATCAGTGCAAGTGTTTATGTAGAAGGCACAGGATTTCTGAGAAAGCTACCAAGAATTTTGGCATATGCCATGGTAATTGTTTGCAGTTTTGTAAAGCTTAAAAGGGTTTGCAAATTTCTCTGCTTCCAAATTTAAGTGCCTCTTGAAGCTAGTTTTTAAATGTAATCTGTGAATAAAATCAGTGATTTCCTAGTTTTAGTACCACAGAGAGATGCATACCGATGACAATGTATGCTAACAGGACAAATCTGCTACTATCTGCTTAGAATCCATAGCAGCTGAGCATAAAAAAGTGAAACCCAGCTAGTTGCCTTTTTCCTGTCATTTCTTTCAACATAATCTCTTCTTTGTCTTGCAAGTTAAATTGTCAATAAAATATCACGAATCGGTTGAGTTGCACTTCCAATTCACCACTCATATTGTTGCATATATGTTCAGTAATTTACCCTGGCTGTATAACACCTTCAGAATTTACCTGGCTATCTTCATCTTCTGTATTGGTTGACCTGTTGTGCTCGTGGTCCAAATATTTCCAGGTTTCTCTGTTGAAGAGCATTCCATTGCGACTGTATGCAAGTTTATTGGCCTTTGATGATAGATCCTTATCAACAATCTTGGACCGGACCAATGTAAGTCATGTTGATTTATCTTCTCGTCTGTCCTGGAGGAGGCAAATCTTTCAATAAGTTCTAATGGATGAATTTGTCTTACCAAGTAGGTGGGCCGATTGCACTGTCTTCTACCCTGGTGGGAAGATGCAACAGTAAACTTCATGCTTAGTGGTGGCTATAATGTTTCAAATCAAATAAAGAAGGTACTGGAAAATCCTACAACACTTTCTGCTCTAGCAGAACAAAAACTAATACCAATACTGCAGGAGTCCTGATCTTGAAGCTAGATTCAAGTTTTGTGCTTTGACAATAAAATTTAGGTTAATGAGGAGCTGATTTTTCCACCATGCCTATAATTTCTTTGTCAGGTGAGGAAGAAAACGCTCATTATCTGGGGTCAGCAAGACAATATCATCAGCACCAAGATTGCAGCGGTTAGTATCTATCCTTTTACTCATACTTGCCAATGCTGTTGCATCTGTTTCGTGTTGCTAACGTTTATTTTGGGTTGTGTTGTTTGATCCCTCATGCAGAGACTAAACGAAGACTTACCAAATGCGATTATGCATCAAATTCCAGATTGTGGTCATCTTCCTCACGTTGAGAAGCCTGATACTGTTGCAAATTTGATTATAGAGTTTGCACGTTCTCGATGCCATTAAGAGAGTTTTGCATTCTTTCTGTTCTGTCCTGGCCATAGATATGATTTGAGAACACAGATGCATCTCCCTCTTTGTAAATTGTACTCAAAGTCACTTTAATGGATTATTTTCAGCTTTTATGCTGAAATTGAACTTTTTTTATTCATTCTTAAACAGGACTTTCTTGCGATGAACGAAGAAAATCACAGCTAGAGTTGGGTTTTAGTTTTTTTCTCATTGAGAGGACAACTTCATACGCTAAGTATTTTCTTTATTGAAAATTACTATATTATGTTAATTTGAGATTTTTTTAAATAACTGCTAGATCTTATAATAAAATTTGAATTTATTTAATAAAACAGTCAAAATATAATACTTCTTCCATCGGAATTGATTGAATGTTACATTTTTCATAATTAGTAAAAATTCATTTTAAGTTAAATTCTTTTAATAAAATTTGTCAAAATTAAAATTAGACATTCAATTACAAATATTATAGTACTCCCTTTTTTCGGAATTGAATGTCTTATTTTAATTTGCATGAGGTTTAAGAAATTGAGTTTACTGAGTGCATTTTACATTTCATCATATCAATTTCTTAATAAAATTTTAACTAATTTTGAAAATGAGATATTTATTTTCAGATAACTCAAAATAAAAATGTGAACATTTAATTCCAAACTGAGGGCACCATTATTATTATCACAAAACTAGTGTTAGACCAGCGCAATTCGCCACTACGCATAACCTATAAACCATTGGATATAAATGTGATACATTATTATATTATATTGTTTCTTTTTAGAAGTCGTTTAAGGTTTTGAAGTATAAACTAAGATAATGATTGTTTAGCTAATTAATACTCCATCTGGTTCATAATGTAGATTGTTTTAGGCTTTTACACATGTGTTGAGGATATAAAAAAAAGTGCATTGATTTAACCAAAAGATCAAAAATACCCTTAGTCAAATTACCTAAGAAATTGAAGTAAGAAATAACCACACGGGTAAGAATGGAAAAGGTGAAATAAATACTCATGAAATTTTGTAAAACAACCTATATTATGAAATAAATTTAAAGGTCTAATGCAATCTACATCTTGAACTGGATTGAGTATTTTTCTTGAATTAAAATATCCCTTATCATAAATAATATCCTAATATTTAATGTAATTAAAAGGGTAAGATTTGAAATTTTTTATTTAATGTTCATTGGGAAGTGGAAAAGAACTAATATAATTTTTGAAAATACTAAACAATTTCTATTTTAAGATAAAATTTTTTTATCTAAAACGACTTGTAAAAAGAAATGGATGGGATATTGGTTTAAACTAAATGTCAAATAATAAGAAAAATTTTAGCAAATCAATCATTTAATTGAAATAGAAACAGACCATAAGATTATGTATCTGCCCTTCAGGTCCGACTTCAAAGTTGCAGGAATGGAAGGCCAAAAGGGAAGAATTGTAAACAAAGGACTAATAAATTCAAGGAGATGTACACAAAAAGGATGGAATACAAACTAAACAAAAGCAAGACAGACATCCTTGGAAGAAAGCCATCCCAGCAGTTGCCAACCTAAGCCCATAATAGCCTCATCGCATGAAGTCCATGGAGAATGCGAAATGGGAAACATTAGCATCACTTGTTACTCCACCTAAATCGAATGTGATCAAATTAATATCTTTTCTGAAACTAAAAATTCAAAAATAAGAAATACTTCTTGATTACTTAGAAAAATTCAATTAATTAATTCAATTCATATTAGTAAATATGATTCATTTTAAATTTGCTTTATTATATATTTTTCAAATTATATTGTATTTCAATTTACTTTTTTACTTAAAGAAGTTGAATAAAGTTTTTTTTTTTTTTACCTCTAAGAAATATATATAATTAATGTGTCATCCTCCATCCGTCCAACTTATCATATATTCTTTCCATCTAAATTAACCATGACCATTAAGTATAATTTTAACCCATGATTTATTATTGATTTTTTAAATTAATTTATACATTATATTCTATGTATAGAATTTATTGACTATTTATTATTATTTAATAAAAATTGCAAAAGCTCAAATAGCAAACTACTCAATGGATTCTCCCCACAAAAATAATAAAGTTAATATCACTTGGGCAAATGATCCAAGTATCAAATATTAAACTAAAAAGAATAAATAGCATAATTAATCTTAGTTAAAAGTGTTGGTTTAGAAAAGTATGAATCTTTAAACTTATAATCTATCAATTTTATACATACTTCTCTCTTGAGCTTATTAGTCTAACGATGTGAGATAATAGTTTAGTCTCAAAATAATAGATTTGGACATAATTAAACTTTGTTCTAAACATTTAGAGAATCACACTTATTAGCTTCCTGTGCTTTGGAAACTACTTTTATATATTAATATAGATGGTTCTTATAAAATTTAGTTTGTTATATATTTTTCAAATTATGTTGTATTTTAATTGTCTTTTTTGCTAAAAGAAGTTGAATAAATATTTTTTTGGAGCTAAGAAATAATATAATTAATATGTCATCCTCAATCTATCCAAATTATCATATATTTTTTCCGTCCAAATTATATTTTAACATTTATCTAGTAGTTAGAGAGAAAATAATAGATTTGGTTTAAGCTTTATCCTAAATATTTAGAGAATTATATTTGTCAATCTTTCATAATTTGGGGATTATTTTTTTATATTAATATAGAGGGGCGTTTTCATTTTTACCCAAATTAAAACAATAATTTCTTATTTACCCAATTCTTCACAACATTTCACAATTACTC